>VRLP01006319.1:0-29364 GCA_009660295.1 Lophius piscatorius
TTGATAATAACATTAATATTAATGTAACATATAGTGATAGCTTATGGGGGAATACTATACAATAATAATAATAATGATAACAACAATAATCATCATCATGAGCGTCTTGTGATCATTGGACATCGAGCAGGTCCACAGCAGCAGATGCAATCACCAACCATGTGACCTTACAGGGCGAGAAAACACAAAGATTCCAGGGAAGAAGTCAAGTTAGTAACATGCATTTAATCCATTAAAAATGCATTAATCCATTTCTTCTTTCTGCAAACTTTGTATCAGCCAATGACTCAGTAGATTTCTACAATAACTCCCTGAGTAGCATCCTGGATGGTCACGCCCCTGTAGAAAGTAAAACACTCACCTTCACCCGCTCAGCCCCCTGGTTCACCAGCTAGCTTGTGGACAGGTCTCACTGTCCACAAGCTAGCCTTTTGGGAACACCAAAAGGTCTACTCAAAGTCCCTTAGAGAGGCTCGGTCACTGTTCTACTCGAACATTATCAAAACCAGTCCTGGAAATTCTAAGCAGCTGTTTTCCACTATCAATCATCTTCTTAAACCACAAACTCCCCCACTTACAGAAATTACAGAAGAGCACTGTAATAATTTCATGGCTTTCTTCAAATCGAAAATTGACTCAATCCGTTCTGTCCTTTCTGGTTCCTCCACTCTACCTATCCAGTCTGCTTATTCACAGTTTGAGATCTTCCAGCCTCTAAAGTGCTTCCCAGAAATCTCACAGCAAGAGGTTGAGGTTATAGTCACGACGATGAAGCCCTCCACCTGTGCCCTCGACCCCTTTCCTACAGCCCTAGTGAAAACTAACATCTCTCTTCCATCAGTCCCCTGATCACCGCTGTGATAAACCAATGCCTCCAGGCCGGCTTTGTTCCATCTGCCCTAAAAGCTGCCATAATCAGACCACTCCTCAAAAAACCTACTCTGGATCCAGAAGTTTTTGCTAATTACAGCCCCATTTCCAAACTCCCATTCCTCTCCAAAGTACTGGAAAAAGTACTTTGGAGAGCCCACCTCCAGGACCACCTCAAATACAACAACCTCTTTGAAACCTTTCAGTCTGGTTTCCTCTCCGCCCACAGCACAGAAACAGCTCTGCTTAGAGTCACAAATGACCTACGGATGGCAGCAGATGCTGGTTCACCTTCCCTCCTGATTCTCCTTGATTTGTCTGCTGCTTTCGACACAGTTGACCATGGAATACTCCTACACCGCCTACATCACACCACTGGACTCACTGCCACTGCCCTAAACTGGTTTCAATCCTACTTCACTGACAGAACAGAATACGTTTCCCTCGGAAGTTCAAGGTCCCGGACACACACCGTGACCTCTGGGGTCCCCCAGGGATCAGTCCTTGGCCCCATTCTCTTCATACTGTGCATGCTCCCCCTTGGCCATGTCATCAGTCGATATGGACTCTCATTCCATTGCTACGCTGATGATAAGCAAATCTACATAAAAACTGACACATGTTCCTCCGCAGCCTCTCCATCCTCATCGTTATCATCATCTCCCCTGTCAACTCTCCGCGCTTGCCTGGAGGAGATAACGGTGTGGATGAAAAACAACTTTCTCCAGTTGAACAGCTCCAAAACCGAAGCAATTTTAATTGGCAACCCACATCAGACCCAGTCTTTCTCCATAACAAGTATTACCTTCTCTGGTCACGACACTCCCCTCTCGTCATCAGTCACCAACCTCGGCGTAAGATTTGACCCTCAACTCACTTTTGAATCCCACATCAAACACATCTTCAAGATCTCCTTTCATCATCTCAGAAATATTTCCAAACTCCGTTCTTCACTCACCTTGGGTGATGCTGAAAAGCTGGTTCACACGTTTGTCTCCTCCAGACTGGATTACTGTAACGCACTTCTCATCGGGATCCCTGACAAAGTCTTCAAAGACTTCAATATGTTCAAAAGAGTGCTGCAAGGATCCTGATGAGAGTGCGTAAACACAAACACATCACCCCCGTTCTTCATTCGCTTCATTGGCTTCCCATCTCCAAAATGATGATTATAAGATCTCACTCCACACTCAGCAGTGCATGCATAGCAATGCACCCCCCCTACCTAAAAAAACAACTCACCCCACTAACCTCAATACGATCCCTCTGTTCTAACCACTCATACCGCCTCCTCCTTCCCCGAACTAAGCTCAGCACCATGGGTGATCGGGCCTTCTGTTCCGCTGCCCCTCGTCTGTGGAATGCCTTCCCTGACCATCTGAGGGCTCAACAGACGACTGAGACATTTAAAAAAGGACTTAAAACTTTCCTTTTTAGCAGAACCTATAACCTTAATTAACATTGCTGCTTTTTGGTAAGGCTTTTATATAGTTATTATTTAATTTTTTATTGATGCTTTTATCTGCTTTTGCTTTGTAGCACTTTGAGATTTGATCCAAATGAAAGTGCATTATAAATTAAATGTATTATTATTATTATTATTATTATTCGGGCCAGCAGTAATGGTAACAGAGGCCGGCATCAACATTTGTAGGGATCAACATTTAGATAGGGGCCAGCAGTGACGTTAGTAAAGTCCAACAGCGAAGTTTAAAGGTCAGCAGCGATTGTATAAGAGACAAACAGTGAGGGTAATAGGAGCCATAAGAAGCCAACAAAGATTGCGGAGAGCAATATTACCACATTTTGGAAAACTCAATATTTTCCATGCACTTTGCACAAGGGTGAACGTCAGAGATCCAGTAAGATCTCATTATAAAAATAAAACTTCTATTCATGGCTTCTTGATTGGAGAAGAGTACACAGTAGTTTCAAGTAACACAGTTGCCCTTCTGATACCATGGACTCACTCTACACACAACGCTGCAGGAAAAACAGAAGCCAGCTCACTATGTTTTCAAATTGAAAACTGAGGCTGTAACCTCAGACATTCCAGGCCGGACAGTATCACCACCAAGTAGACACATTTTCCAATAGCTTCTCTCCAGCCACCATCAGACTGCATCAGTGCACAAGACACTAAAGAGGGAAAGAAATGTCACATTCCTCGACCAACATAGTATGAATTACAAATATGTATTACTCCCATGATTTATTTATAACTCATTTGTTGCTTGTCGTCCAGATAAAGAAACATCTGTTTGGATTGTGATGGCCGGATTTTTGTTGGATTTTTCCTTGATGTTGTTATCAGTTCTATGAATACTGGCTAATATATCTGAGGCAACTGACAAAGAAAGAATGGCTGAGAATGTGTAAATGGTAAATCACAGATCATACAGCTTACTGTGCGTAATGACTGGTAACTGAAAGTACTCGCTGTGTTTCCTCATTATCTCCACTAGAGTGAGCTGTTCACCACATTTTCCTCCCTGAAAGTGGATCCTGCAGTCCCATTACCTTTACACCCAGCAGAGTCAACAACGAATACCACATTTTCCTTTATTTTCAATCATTATCTATACTGATTGTTATTGCTGCACTGACAAAAATAAGAAATTATAAGTTGAGTGCAAATATGAGAATAGGACTCAAGATAGGACTCTAGATGTGTCCATTTCCTATGTCCCAAAGCCTGTCTTTGCCCCATGTAAACATTCACAAGTTTGAATGAATGAATCATTTATTTTGGTAAAATACATCTTGAGAGACAGCAATTATTTCACATAAATTCTCCCTTTGTCACACCAACCCACTGCATGT
This sequence comes from Lophius piscatorius, assembly GCA_009660295.1. Lineage (NCBI taxonomy): Eukaryota > Metazoa > Chordata > Actinopteri > Lophiiformes > Lophiidae > Lophius > Lophius piscatorius. The sequence continues at coordinate 3,694 of VRLP01006319.1, forward strand.
CCTCTATAACCACATCCAGCAACCTCCACTTTGGTCTTTCCCTTTTTTCCTGCCTGGCAGCTCCGTCTCCAGCATCGTTCTACAACGATCCACTTTCCCACCTTTTCACATGTACGAACCATTTCGATCTGGTCTCTCTTACTTTGTCTCCAAGTCGTCTAGCCTGGGCTCGTTTCTAATCCTGTCCATCCTCGTCACTCCCAAAGACGAACTGAATATCTTCAACTCTGCCACCTCTAGCTCTGCCTCCCATCCTATGGTCAGAGCCACTGTCTCTGAACCATCAAGATGAACTGCTCTCACTAACTGAACAGTTACCCCAAAGTACTTAAACTCCTGAACCTTCTTCATCGCTATCTCCTTACATCCTCCCTGTTCCACCTGCCTCCCTTTCATTTAAACACATCAATTCTGTCTTGCTGTGACTGACCTTCATTCCTCTTATCTACAGTGCATACCTACACCTCTCCAGGTTTCCTTCCACCTGCTCCCTGATCTCACTACAGATCATAATGTCATCGACCATCATTATAGTCCATGGAGACTCGTGCCTGACTTCATCTGTCAGTCTGTTCATAACCATAGCAAACAAAAATGAGCTCAGACATGATCCTGGATGCAGTCCCTCCTCCACTTTCACACAAATTAGGTCCGAGTAAATAACACATATAATTGGATTACTGTAAAAATAGCCTAAAAGGTATTTCTGGTTCACTATTTAGTTTTGTTTTTCTGAATCATTTTGTGGACCAGGTGTAAAATACTTTTCAGCCGTATATTGGTTCGTGGACCAGTTTTGGTGATGGCTGGTGTACATGACAAAGTTTTTTGTCCTATGGTGACCTTATGCTGTTGTTTAGGTTTCCATTTTAAGAACAGCCAATGACCACTGGCTGTGGTCATTTACATTGCAGGGAAAGAGCTCTGGTCTCCTACTAATTCAGTGAGGAAAATTAGTGTGCAATGTGTTTAACATTAATATAACTATAAATATTCAGGATTCACACCCCACCCGCAAGACTCATCCCATCAGCAAGAATACTACTAATATTAAACTGGTCCTCTGTGTAAAGTTTTGGAACCGAGATCTTTGAGGATTTACAGATAGTGTGGTTAATGGGTAATTACTGATTCCTCTTATATCTGATAAATAATAGGATTCAAACCAGTTTGGAGGAATCTGCTGTTCCAGTCTGACTCGCTGTGGTACGGCAGGTTGGCTGCAGCTATAAGGCCTGACAGTACAGTGCTTGGAGCAAAGTGTTTCTACTGTCTGTGCAGGACCTTAAAAAGAGCAGATCGGATTATAAATCAAGCCTGGGAAAGATTTGTTTAACCAAAACACACTAGTTAACACCTGTGTGTCTTTGTTTGTTTGTTACATTGCTGTTATTTGCAGGAATAACACAATGACATGTTTCCCTTCCCATGGACATTGTACGCATATTCTCTAGCCTACATGGGCAAGTAGCAACAAGCTAGCTTAGTAGGTAAAAAGCAAACATCGTGAGATTTTCTTTGGAGTAGGTAGAGGAGATACAAGTTGACGTTATGATGAAAGTGATGATAACACAGAGACAGCAAAGGTTGAGAGTGTAAATAAAGATTCCCTCAAATACAAGACATGATAACCCATACTGAAAATATGGCTTTATTGTGACTGACGACTCTCTGGCCAATCACCTGTGTGGTGACAAGCTGTCTAATACATCAAAATTGCTTCAGCACCTTGAGTCCAAGGAACCTGCACAGGGCCATATTTGACATGTCAATGTGGGTCTGAAAGTGTTTTTTTTGTACATGCTGCTCTAAATATTAGCTAGGATTTTAGGAGAGTGAGGCAGGACATCCTCATACCAGCTGGTCAGGCTGGACTACCTTATCCCTACTGGTGTGCAGTCACCTCGCATTGCCGTCAACAGAATTTGATTGTTACTTCCCAACAACTTAGAAGACCCTAGAAGTACAAAGGAGTGTAATCAAATAATCCTGCTTCGAAATGAATGCGATTTGGTGTGTTGACTCACCCAAAGTTTTTCCCGCCAACACCCTGCCATTCTCCCCGATCACGGCACCTCTGGCGTGCCTCCCACTGGCGTACTGGATAAAAGCGTACCCCTTGTGCACGGAGCAGCCCAGTACCCGTCAGTACTTGGAGATGATGCTCTCCACATATGACTTCCTCACCACTGCTGTGTTCAGGTTGCCGATCAACGCCCGAGAGTTGATGGACTTTAGATCCGTCTTGTTGGTCACATTACTGGTCTGGACCTTCAGCGACATGCTGGAAAAACCGGCAAAAGATGCAACTCACCAAAATCACCAAACTTTACTGAGCAAAATCTGCTAATATGTGTTCCACACAGGCATCAAGACCTCAGTGCAGTGATCTGTTTTATGTTTTTGTTAGTCAAATAAATAAGAAAAAAGTAATAAAATCAGAGTACTCTCTGTAGTCTCTTAGTTGGCGCCCCCAGTGTGGGGCCGCCTGTTACAGCAGCTCCCGCTCTCCTTGAGCATTTTTATTCAAGCTATTTGTCTTTTTTTCGTTATTGTATTTATATTTTTTTAAGTCTGCTTTTGAACACAACCCTCGAGGCATGGAGAGAAGAGCCGCTGTTTTTGCGCTGTTCCACGCGCCTATTGTTTACAGTAAGGATCAACTTTTAGTGCTACGTAGCACCGCGGTGCTTCCCAAGGAGAGGCCCGAGGTTGCCCGCAAACTGAAGAGGAGTAGACGGGGGATACGTGCTGGATTACAGCATGAGGAGGAAACGCTACAGACCCGTCGTCCCATTCGTAATCATGGGGAACGTGAGATAGAGATCTGCTAACTCGTCCATCTTATTGGGGCTCTCCCTAACGAGTTAGAGGTGCTCACGTGGCCCCAGCGGACATATCCGGAGTGCAGCTTCATGATGTTTACGGAAACATAGCTCACCACGCTGACTCCGGACACGAACACTACGTTGGGCGGCTTGGAGCTGCTGAGAGCGGACAGGACAGCGAGAAGCGGCAAGAGGAAAGGAGGAAGGCTGGCAGGGTTTTTGATTGATAGATGGTGTAAGTCTGGGCACATCACTATTAAACCCCAACACTGCTGTAAAGACATCGAGCTGTTAGCCGTTAGCATGAGACCGAACTATCTACCGCGGGAGTTCTCGCATGTTATCGCAATAGCAGCGTACATTCTCCCCTCTTCCAACGGCTACGCGGCCTGTGACGTCATCAACTCGGTGACTAGCAGGCTGCAGACACAGTGTCCACAGGTTTTCCTCCCTATCTCTGGTGACTTCAACCATGCCCCCCCATCCTTCATACTGCCCAATTTCACACAGTATGTCACATGCTGCACCAGGGACAATAGGACACTGGACTTGTTTTATGCCAACACCAAGGAGGCATACACCTCATCACCCCTCCATCCCCTGTGAAGATCAGACCACAATCTGGTTCCTCTCCAGCCAGTGTACAAACCCATCATACACAGGGAACCAGGCCGTGACCCGCACAGTGCGGAAATGGTCCCAAGAGACTGAAGAGGCTCAAATGTGTGGGAGGAGTTCTGTGACTCTCACAGGGAGGACATCGATAACCTTATAGACTGCATCATGGAATAAATCAACTTCTGTTTGGAGAACACCGTACCCACCAGAACTGTGCAGTGTTTCTCCAACAACAAACCCTGGATTAGTCTGGACATAAAGGTACTCCTGAAGGAGAAGAAGTGGACCTTTAGTTCAGGAAACAAGGAGGAGCTGAAGGTTGTGCAGAAGGAACTGAGGAGGATCAGAGAGGGGAAGAACTCCTACAGGAAGAAGATGGAGGACCAGCTGCAGCAGAACAACATCAGTGGTGTTTGGAGAGGCCTGAAAACCATCTCTGGCTTCAAGGGGCCAAACTCCCAAGCTGCAGGGGACTAACTGTGGGCAGATAACCTGAATCAGTTTTTTAACCGGTTCGACCACTCATCTGCCCCCAATCCTCCAGCCTGACTCCCACAGCTGGAACCCCTCTCACCCCCCTCAGTGCAACCAGTTAAGGAAGATCAACGTGAGGAAGGCTACGGGCCCGGACGGCATCAGCTCCAGGATCCTGAAGTCCTTGCGCAAATCAGCCGTGTGGGATTGTGGAGTACGTCTTCAATTTGAGCCTAAAGCTGGGGAAAGTACCACTCCTGTGGAAAACCTCCTGTGTGGTACCTGTCCCCAAGACGCCGCACCCCAAGGACTTCAACAGCTACAGGCCGGTGGCATTAACATCCCACCTGATGAAGACCCTGGAGCGACTGGTCCTTCGTCATCTTTGACCGCTGGTCAGCCTGTCGATGGACCCCCTTCAGTTCGCCTACCAGTCTAACATCGGGGTGGACGACGCCATAATCTTCTTGCTTCACCGAGCTCTTTCTCACCTGGAGAAGCCTGGATGCAACGTGAGGATCACATTCTTTGATTTCTCCAGTGCTTGCAACACCTTCCAGCCCACGCTTCTGAGGGACAAACTGGAACTGACCGGAGAAGATGAGCACCTTGCATCCTGGATCCTGAACTACCTGACCAACCGTCCACAGTATGTGAGGACTCGGGACTGTGTGTCGGACGTGGTTGTCTGCAGTACGGCGGCCCAGCAGGGAATGGTCCTGGCTCCGTTCCTCTTCACGCTCTACACTAAAGAGTTCTCCTACAACTCACCCACGTGTCACCTGCAGAAGTTCTCTGATGACTCTGCAATCGTCGGTCTCATCGCAGACGGGGACGACAAGGAGTACAGAGGACTGACGCAGGACATCGTGCACTGGTGCCAGTGGAACCCACTCCAGATCAACGCGGGTAAGACCAAGGAACTGGTGGTGGACTTCCGCAGGCCCCCCCACACCGGTGAACATCCAGGGAATGGACATTGAGATGGTCACATCGTACAAGTACCTTGGCGTTCACCTGAACAATAAACTGGACAGGACTCACATCTCCACGGCACTTTATAAAAAGGGTCAGAGCCCACTCTATCTGCTGAGGAGACTGAGATCTTTTGGAGTGTAGGGGGCGCTCCTGAAGACCTTCTATGACTCCGTAGTGGCGTCGGCCATCTGTTATGGAGTGGTCTGCTGGGGCAGCAGCATCTCTGCTGCTGACAGGAGGAAACTGGACAAACTAATCAGGAAGGCCGGTTCGGTCCTGGGATGTCCTCTTGACTTAGTGAAGGAGGTGGGAGACAGGAGAATGATGGCCAAGCTGTCATCTTTCTGGGACAAAATCTCCCACCCCATGCAGGACACCATCTCTGCACTGGAGAGCTCCTTCAGCAACAGGCTCCTTCACCCCAAGTGTGTGAAGGAGCGATATCGCCGATCTTTCCTTCCTGCAGCAGTCAGACTATTCAACCAGCACTGCTAGTAACACACACACACACACACATACAAACACACACACACACATACACGCCTCACTTGCACTTTGCACTATTTGACAGTATTGTATACAACATGTGCACATTTAAACTGCACATTTAATTAAATTAAATTGTATATAATGTTATTCTGTTATATGCTCTTGCTGCTATAACCCTGCAATTTCCCCATTGTGGGACTAACAAAGGTTTATCTTATCTTATCTTATCTTAGTCCACATACTTGTGCCAAGGCTGAATGATCCAATATATTTATCCAATTGAATTTGAATTTTCTGGTCCAGCACAAAGTTGGTTGCCAGGTTTCTGTGAAGTGATATTTTTTACCTGAGATCTACTTCTTTTTGCCAGCAGGTGGTATTATCGCTGTAAGTGAATACTGTCTTTTTGTGTCTTCAGGGTGCGGCTGTGATCCAACATGTGGAGTTTGGATAGATTGGACAACCGAAAGTGAGGTTTCAGGCCGTGCTGCTGTGGCCATGATTTTCATGCTATAAAAAGCCCTTTCATTTTTTTCAGTCCCTGATGCAAAGGGTATCTAAATTTAAGAAATCTTGTCTGCCTACTCTCTAACTTCAATCAAGTTTTTGTAGATTTGGAACCGTAGTTTTGCATTATCCTGTTGACCAACCAAAAAACCAGCCAACCTACCAACAAACAGATGGAGTGACCAACCTCATGATCTACAATCCAAGAACTTACGTAAAACTGAGGGTATATCCCCAAAAAGTGCCCAATTCCCTGTGTTTTGTTGTTAAGTCTGCAATATATCTCGAGAGGTCTTTAAATGGGTGTATTTGCATGAAATTTTAACAAGCCAATGCTGGTATCTTGTTGGCAGTGAGCAAAGACAAGTAAGGCCCCATCTCCACAAAGAAACACCATAGGAATCAAAAGAACAAAGGCATGAACAATAATGGACAATTCTACAAGAACAAACAGCAAACAAAAATAATGTTTAATTATTTTGTAAAAGGTGCTGAACACGTAACATGACTGAAAGTTTATGAACAGTAAGATATGCCAAAAACCTACTTCTGGTGAAATTTCATGCAAATTCGTGCTGTAGTCATACATAAATAAAAAAACAAAGAAACAAAGAAACAAAGAGACAGACAGCCAGACAGACAGACAGACAGACAAACAGACAAATGCATATTCTACTATGTACTATGGGACTATTAGGGTCTGAAATTTGAAAATGATTCCTGAAATATTTTTTAAATCATCGAAATAAAATGAAAGGTCTTCGGCAATGATGTTATCGTCACTAGTATTGTAGTCAGACTTTTTGTGGGAAAAAATTATTTTGGACAACACTTGTCTCAAATTACATGTTTTATACTCTGATAATTGTCTACTAGCTTGTTAACCCAACACATTTCAAATTTGGTGTAGAAGGCCATGAAAAGTTACACATAGACTGCTGTGATCAGGCAAATTTTCAGATGAACAGGAATTTGTTATTGAGAAATTAGACATACACCAAAATTAACAAAAGTACACAAGTCAAAGGTCACAACTTGAACATATGGATTTAGTTTTGAGAAAGAGACATGGCAAAATGGCTCGACATGCATCACCAGAATATTTTCAAAAGGAGCCCCTATCCTGTGTTTCACCTAAAAATATGAAACTTGATACACATGTCTACCGTAATATCTCCAAATGTGAAGTGCGTTATAAATTAAATGTATTATCATTATTATTATTATTAGGTTGTTGAAATGCAGACAGGAAATTACATTCAGCTGATTTTGAACTAAAAAACAAAATTTCCATTTTATACTTATTTATTTGTTTTAAACCTTAGGGCCATAATACATGTCCCATCCCATAATCTGTGTAGATTTAGAAGTTCTCAGGTTTTCTGCTACGACAAAAATTACTAATAGTGATCCACAGTAGGAGACTGATTTCTCTGAGCAGGTTGTTCCAATACCTCACTCCAGATTTAAAACTGAAAGATCACAAAATGCTAATCTGACATTATATTTCCTGATTGCTGATGGAAGCCATTAAAGGGCCAAAGCTGTCAAGCCTTTGTGATCCGTTCTCCCTCTGTGTCTGTCCTGTGATTGGTCATCATGCTCTCCCGTGTTTCCCCTCCAGCTGTGTCTCATTGTCTTGTTATGTCAGTGTACAAAGTCTGTCCTTACCTTCCCTTCCGTGCCAGTTTGTTGCATGATGTCCCCCGTGTCGTCACGCATCCCAGCCTTTCCCAGTGTCTAGTAAGTGAATCCTAGTGTTTTTGTTCCTGCTTTTCCTCGTGCCCTTTTTGGTTTAGGAATAAATATTTTTGCACCTGCTCTGCTGCGTCTTGTGTCTGCATTTGGGTCCAAGCTAAACCCCAGGAGAGTTCATAACAAAAGCCCTGAACAGCAAGAGGACCTCGTTGAAATGCTGTTGATTATTTTTATTTATCTGCTTAATTAAACACCTTTTGAGAAATTTAGAATGCTCTAAAACTCATGAAACTTAACACTTGCGTAAGTTTTTGTATATTAAGCATCCTGGCAAATTGGCTCCAGGGTGCCCCCTAGACTACTTCAAAGAAGCAACACCTGGACCTCCTCTCACCTTCATTTCTGGGCTATTTACATGTGTTGTACTTTGACAAACTCATCGCAGAGATTTTGTCCAGTCAACCTGAAATTTGGGCAAAACAATGATCAATAACAAAAAGATGCAAAGATATCCAAAGCTTTTGAGAATCAATAAAGTTGTGGCTGTGGCGGAATGTTGAATCTTGACAATTTCTCCATGAAACTCAAAATGCAAGTTGGCTGAGGGTCGGACAAATCGCTAGTTCATCCCAGCACCTACATATAGAGACAAACAACTCACACTCTGTTTTATACTTATAAGCCGAAGGTTACTTCACATGTTTCTGAACTGTGGGAGGAAACTGGAGAACCCAAAAGAAACTCAAAGCATGTGGAAAAAATGTAACCTTCAAACAGAAATGCAGAGCTAAATACAGCAATTGCATCCATATCTCAATCACAAATTAACTGAGCATCATTGAGCGCTAATGATATTTAAAATGCATCGTCCATACAACGCTGTGATGTAAGCACAACCAAAACCTTAGCCTGACCAGTCACAGCTATTTCCAGCTCTGTGTTAACATTTTCTGGATGCAGTCCAGATGAGTAATCACTGGTATACAACTGATAGCAGATGGTCTAGTCAAAAAAGAAATATCTGGAGGAGCAGAAGGAGCATAAAAAATTGCAGAAAGGGGCTCATCATCTGACATTTGAAAGCATTTTAGATTTAACTAAGAACAAATAAAAATGTAAGATTACATCAGAGTTTTGAGTAACACAACTCATACAAGGCTCAGACTACATGACTGTAGCACAATTTTAATATGATTTGGTCCGTAACACACATACATACAAACACACACGCCCAGCTTATTAATTGTAACACAGTATTGATCTGTTACGCGAACATCCAAAAGCTAATGACTTATTATAAAGCCTTTCCAATCGAACTTCATTTACATTCACTCCATGGTATGTGTTGTGTCGGTGTGTGCGTGGAAAAGTGTGCGTGCATGCGTGCATAGTTATTCATGCCACATGGGAAAATGTTCAATTAGGAGTCAAAAACTATTATACAGACTTCAAACAGCTGTCTGTCTTAGGTTATGCGTTTATGTCCAGTCGAATAAAAGCCTGAACTTGAACTTTAAACAGATACTGAACATTTATGAAACAAGTTTTTAATTTAGCTATTTAGCTGCACTTTGATGAAAGACATGATGAAATGCAAACAAAAAAAAACAGGTGCTTGTTGCAGGCTACTCCAAAAGCTAAATATTAACAACCAATTAGTTCTTTACTGGCTGGAAAGCATTAAAGCCACAGTATTACTTCACAAGGGTACTAGAGCCATGCCATTATGTGACAGAGATACTATCTATCCGTGCCTAACCATAAGCAACACATAACCATAACAAGGACCGCGGAGCAGACATTAGCATACGCACTGCAGTTAGAATGTTAAATAAATTCTCTGATGGTATTCCTGGAGGCAGCAGCAAACCTTTTTCTTATTGAAGAACATCCCAGAAAGTAACTCATTAACAATTATTATAACCGTAATAGGTCTATGCTGATAATTGGCCCTATTCGTTGTGAAAAGAATCTCTAGAAATTGCCCTGTGAAGGTTTGTCCATGAAACAGAGAGTATACAGTAAAATGATAATCATAACAATAATAACAATAATAATTATTATAATTATTTATACTTTAATCACTTAATTTATAAGTTCAAGTTATATACAGTACAATATTATGAAATATATTCCATGCATTTGACCCATCCTTGCAGGAGTAGCGGGTAGCCTCTGTGAAGATCACTGAGAACTTTGTCTTGCTCAAGGAACACAGCTTGGCAAGCGCTGGTATCAAACTCTGGTTGTGGGATGTTTGCTCTCCCAACTCAGCTTTTCTTATTTTCCCTTTGCCTCATTTGTTTTCCGTAGTATTTTTCTACTCTGCTCCCATTCAGCAGAGTATCCCATATGTAAATTTTAATAAAGAAATATAATTAAGACATTCAATAAAAAGACATCTTACAGTGGAGACAGTGTAAAGGCATGTTGCAACACAGCAGAGACCTATGGATAGTCAAAGATGGCTCATTCATCACAGCAGTGGGACTTTCTGTTGACTGACAAATATCTTTTGTAAGAATATAAATTCTATCTGAAGAACGATTTTATATTGGCAAACAAAAATTTTCTCTCTACTCAATTCCTGTATTTCTGGTGTTTACTGTTATCAACATACACACAATAACAGCAGCTCTGTACAGTTATTTGTTATGTCATAGATCTTTACTGGTTCGCACCTGAACACTCGCTAGCCCATCATCTCCTATCCACACCACAAAAACCAGCCAGTCACAGAATCCTGATTGGATGCTTAGTCTCCCCGCAGGTCGCTATTAAAATTTTCCCCTGTCTTTCAGAAGCAGTCAGAGAAAATTAACTAAATCAACTGGAGATGTTCCTGTCAGTTGAATCAAAACACATTTTTAGGTTAAAATTACTTAAATTACTTAAATTACATTGTAGAAATAGTTTTTTCTTCTAGTGTCACATTTATCTCTACATTTATTTGACCATCAAGTGACCTGTTTGTGTAGATAATGCAAAATAATAAGAATCAATTAGACTCACTTTAAGGTTTGAACATGACAAAGAACCTTTTTTTTTTAATTTCAGAAAATGTCAAATTTGCTCCTGGTCAACTTGGAAAACTTTTGAGGCAAAAGATCGATCCAGCTTCAAGCTTTACAGCACCCCTGGAACTTGGCTGTCGGCCAAGTGCTTGCCAACCCCCCGCCAAAGTCCATTGCAATTGCAAGAAAAATGGACCACAGTGGATGGTTAGAAAGACCTGATTTCACAATTCCACAGGTAAAGGGGATCATGGGTGCATTTTTTTAAGTCGTCTGCCATGAGATGAAGACAGGTAAATGGTAAATGATGGCCTGGAATGAGAAGGGAACCGGACAAGAAGCCTTTCAAACATGATTCCATAGCCGCCATAGTTCCGTCAAAAATAATTTGATGAATTTTGTAACACAAAATTATGAAAATCTGAACATGAACCTATATCTTTGGATAAAAACTACAAACTACATCCAAGTATTACCTAAGTGAAGTTCTCTCTCTCTTTCTCTCTCACACACACACAATACCAATACCAATACACACAACACCTGCATACATTTACATATTTTTGTCTTTTTGAGTTGAAAAAGTGAATTTTAGTCTGTAGAAAATAACAGAGTTGAAGGTAGAAAAGTTGAGGATGCTGAGGTTTGCGATGGGAGTTACGAGGGTGGCCGGGTGGTGGCGTCATCAGAGGGGTGGCAAATGTTGGATGGATTAGTTAAAAGTTGATAAGTTGGTACGGACACATTTAGAAGAGAGATGCATGTTGGGAGGAGAAAGTTGAATATGGAGCTACCAGGCAGGAAAAAAACAGGAAAGCCAAAGAGAGGCTAGATGGATTTAGTGAAGGAGGTCATATGAATACATTTGCATCGACCTTTAAACGAGACAATCCTGCAGCCATTTACTTAACTAAACTTCAGTTTTAAGCAAATTTGAAAACAATAGAGTTGACCAAAATACTGTATTGTATGAAAACAAATTTCATAGAGTCCAGACACCATGATCTCAATTTGTATTCATAGTAATAGTCGACATGATTCCTTTTCACGGCCCGGTAAATTTGAGAGTCATCTGCATTAATGTTACATCTTTAATTTAAATAAATCCTATGGTTGAGAAATATTCCATTTCTTTGAGACCTTTCCACTGTCATTTGAGCTGGCCCAACCGATTTCATATTATGCACCATTTAACTGGCATATTTGATGAACTTCACCCTCTGTTTAATGTATGATCAATAACACCGAAAATCCCAAAATATACAATGATTTGACCATTTCATTACAATAACATTTATGGCTAAGTTGTCTAACTATATTTAATTGCCAACCTGGTAAACTGTATTTATAGAGCGTATTTTTGCTCTATAAATACAGTAAACCAGTTACCACTTACTGTGATGATAGAAATGTTGCATGATGTCACTCGCAATTCATCATTTGACGATAAGCACAAAAGAGGAGAGTGTGGATTTGGATTGTGGACAGGCGAATAGAAGGAAGATGTAGATGTTAACAGCTACTTTTTGTACAGATAGGAGTTATAGTGTTATCTCACCAGAGGCTGAAAATTATCGTATTTGGAGGATTATTATCGTAGGCCTACGCATCGACCCTGGAACAAGGGAATCAAGTGGATAACCATATATCATTGCTTCTTCTTCCCCCCATCTGTCTCTCTCATCCTCTCCATCTCTGTCTCTGTTTCTGTCTCCTTCTCTCTCTTTCTCTGTCTGGGGATTTGGGGGGTGTTTGGCGTAGGCTATGGGTTGTTGGTGGAGGTCAGCTGCTCAGTGGAGGAGTGCGGTATGGCTATAGGCGAGGTGTAGGGACACAACAGTGTCAAATCTGACACCAAGATGAAAAGCGCTACAGTGGTTTTCCTTGACAGTGTGGACAAGGTTAATAGAATTGTTAAGAGGGGTGTGATTACCTTAGACACTTTGGTCACTGTCTTGTCCCTGATTTACCAGGTAAAGAAGGTGATCATATCAAATGTCCCACCGTTCATCAGAAGTGAAGCATTAGCGAAAGAGCTGTCCAGTCATAGTTGGTTCATATCTCTAATAAAAATGATTTCACTGGGTGAAAGTGTTAATGATTCTGAAACTGCCAACCTGTTCAAGGTCAGGGTGTACAACTTTGATTACACCGTCCATGTGTCAACCGATTTTATGAAATGATATTTGGTTCCTGTGTGTCCGAGGAAGGAGGAGGAGAGCAGGGTGGCTGCAGCCGCTCCAAAAAAGACACTTTCGGGACTGGGGCAGCCTGAGGGGGCCTTATCGCCGCGCTCTTTGGCTTCAGTGGTGGAACCGCTTTTGTCCGAGACAGCCGGTCCACCGGAAAGGGATAAATTTATGGGACAACATTTAATAAAATACATAGATAATGAAGATGAAATCTAAGACAGTAAAGATGAATTTAATGGCGTGAATGCAACAGAGGAAACAGAGACAGCTGGGGTGAAGACATTCAGTGAAGTTGTGAAATCTGATAAATGAAATGAAAGAAAAAAGATAATGGACGGCTGAAAAAATAATGTTAATATTCTTTAATATGTGGGGAGAGATTTTAAATGCAATGCATAACTATTTTTAGACAGGAACCACCCAGAACCACACGCTGCCTCTGACATAGAAATAAATGAGTTGAATGATATATGGAGAAAATTTCATATATAAACAGATATATATAAACAAAAAAAAGAATGATTGCATAATTAAAGTTAAATTACTTGCATCTATTTCATTTCCTCTGTTCTGGTCTAGTTGGATCTTAGTGCTGCAATTGATACTATTGACCACCAAATTCTAATACAAAAACTTAATTGGCATCAAAGACACTGCATTACATTGGTTTAAGTCCTATTTATGTGACATATCTCAGTATGTATCTGAATTATCCATGCATTAAAAAGATACCCATGGAGATCCCCTAGACTGCTAGGGGATCTCTCATGATGCACTGAGCTTTTCTCTCTTCCTCTATCACTGTCCCTCTTTTTACATCCCTCTCACTTTATATATGTCACTGGATTAATGCATGTTACTGAATTAATGCAATTCACTGGATTGATGCATGATAGATGATTAATGCATGTTACTGGATTATTGCATGTTACTAACTTGACTTCTTTCCTGGAGTCTCTGTGCTTTCTCACCCTCTAAGGTCACATGGTTGGTGACTGCAACTGCTGCTGTGGACCTGCTTGATGTCCAATGATTTCAAGATGATCACGATGATGATTACTATCACTATTACTATCATTATTGTAAAGTATTTCCCCATAGACTATTGCTAAATGTTACATTAATATTAATGTTATTATCAACCTGGAATCCCTGCTTGGATTATAGCCCATATCTTTGCTGCTTTTTTCGCCTGTCTGTATCCCTCCTCACCCGTGTCTCTCTCTTTCGCTCTCTGTCGCTCTCTCTCTGTCGCTCTCTATCTGTCTCTTTTTTTTCAAACCCGACCAGTCATGGCAGTAGGCCGTCCACCCTGAATCTTGGATCCGCTCGAGTTTTCTGCCTGTTAAAAAGGCAGTTTTTTCTTGCCATTGTCGCCAAGTGCTTGCTCAAGGAGGAATTTGTTGGGTCTCTGAAGATAATTATGCAAAGAGTTTGGTCTTTGGATATATGGAGTTAAATTCCTGTCAAAAGTCTGCACGCAAACGCAACACGATTCGCGAGCAAACACAATGTGATCCGTGATCAGAGTGTGATCCATGAGCAAAGAGAGTGTGATCCACGAGCAGAGTGTGATTCGCGAGCAAAGACAGTTTGACTTGCGAGCAAACACAATGTGATTTACAAAGGAAAAACATGATTGACAAACAAATGTTTTCTGTTTTGCAAACACGAAAGTTGCTACAGACAACTGCAACATGTCTATCAAGTTACCAGTACAAATGTGCATTTACAAGCAGCCAAACATGAGGAACTGTTGATGAACTATACAGAGGAAGAATCAAATAAAAAGATGGTGTCAAACTGTATAATGTACAATACTGTATTTTCTCGCGAATCACACTCTGCTCGCGGATCGCACTCTCTTTGCTCGCTAATTGTGTTATGTTTATGTGCGGACTTTTGGCAGGAATTTAACTCCATAAATAACCAAATCAGCAAAAGGAAAAAGTCATCTTATGAACTTTGTTTTGGGACAGGCAAAGATGGCAATCTATGTGAGTCGCAGGAGGATGGTGTTGGAAGATCTAGATTTGGTTGCTGTCTTTGTAAAAAAAGATTAAGACTGTTGATAGATTTTGGGACAGGCAAAGATGGCAATCTTTGCCTGTCACAGAGCTGCTCATGACCTGGTAAAGTTTATGAGGATATGGGGTCATGGGGAAGTGCTTTGCTCTGTAGAATCAGAACAAATAGTTCATGGTCAGGTGCTGACGTTATTTTAGTGCTTGAGTAATCTTATACTTATGTGATTATATCACCTATTTACATGATTTAAAATATATTTTTTGACAGTGTGCATCAAGGCAAAATAAACAATGTTTTTGAAATTCAAAATTATTGCTTTTACCACATCTGGGTCAAAATGTGCCAAATGCAAACTTTCTACTTCCATGCTGATGATACTGTTGTATACAGCTCTGCTTCAACAAGGCTGATACCAATTTTGGCTGATCTGATTTTTTTCCTTTGAAGTTTAAAAATCAAAATGAGTAATGTATTTTAAGTGCTCTTATTTCGAAGGTGGGCCATGTGCAATGTCCATTTTTCTGACGTGTTGAAATTATGTACCCTCTGTCCTCCCCGCCGTGTGTTCCTGTAACCAATATAAGACATTTCAAAGTGAAAATAAAACTTTATTTACCTCATTCAGTCCATTATATGTTCGCTTTGTTTGAGGATTTCAAGGCTTGTGGCTGGCACTGAGCCAATGCTAGCTTTAGCCGCACTGCTAACGCGAGCCTCTAAACTTGCTGTTCATTGGGATGATTTAATTTGAAATGTTTGATTAAGTTATTTGTGCCAAACTCTTTCAGGTTTGTTCCGCAGCAGCTTCTTTTATCGCTAAGTTTCAATACATAAATTGGGCTTGTGCCTGGCTCGGAGTTCCTGTTAGCTCTAGCCGCTCTGCTAACATTAGCTTAACTTGCTATGTTTCTCAGGTTGAACAATTTTTTGAAGTATGTGATTAAGTTCATATGTGTGAGAGAAGATGCTTTATTTTGTCCTTATTGGTGTTACAACTTGCAAGCTTTGTGTTTTCTGGTTTACTTGTGAGATGTCTGGAGCCTTGGTAGCCTTGACCTTTTTTCTTGGTGTTCGTGTACGCCACATGCGTACAAATATCTAGGTTTTATAATTGATGATTATTCCTCTTTTGCACCTCACTTTCAGCAACTGGTGAAAAAACTGAAATTAATTTTTTTAATTTTAGAAATTAGCCTTTCCTTCAAGGCTAAAAGGTGACTTGTTGCTGGTTCCTTTATGTCTGTGCTGGATTATGCTGATGTTTTTTTACATGCATGCATCTTCTCAAAGATTGCACACATTGGACACTGTCTACCATGGAGCTTGAAGATTTTTCACTCACTTTAAAGCCCTTACCCATCACTGCATGTTGAATGCTTGGTTTTGATGGACTGGCTTGTCCACTCATAGACTTAGCAAAATCTAATTTATAGGGCAATCCTGGAACTATTGCTTGACTTACATAAATCGAAAATCCACGGGAAGTTATAGTTTTTGCTCTTCGGAAGTCCGTAGACTTTAGTTTTATAACTACTTCAACTGTACCTAAAGTTTGCACTGACCTTGTAAAAAAGTTATTTCAGTTTTCTGCTCCCTTGGCCTTTGTGTTTGTAACTGTCTGTTTGATTAATTCCTGAACAAATATATGCCCTTTTCTCAAACTCAATAATGTCTAGGTTAAGGCCTACGGTTGCAGGTTTGAATTACACAAGGAGGAAGTTAAAAGTTGAGGTTTCTATTTTGAAGTAGCTCTGATCACTCATTGATGAGAGTGAAAAGAAGTTTGCATACTTTTGTTTTATGCTTATTTATATTTTAAGTCTATTTCACATTTTGAAAAGTGAACTGGCTGGGCCAGTCCCTTATCTTTCATCACTTTGTGAATGGGTGAATGTTGACTCAGAATGTAAAGCACTTTGAGTTGTTGGGCAGACTAGAAAAGCGCAATGTAAGTAAAGTCCATTTACCATTTACTTAAATCATTACTTACATCATTATCCCAAACCCTCTCTTTTTTTCTCTCTCTCTCTCTCTCTCAGACTGAGTCCTTTCTTTGACCTGCTTTGACCTTTGAGCAATATACACACAAAATAAGCTCAGCACTGGTTCTGATTAATTTTCACTTTGTCTGCCCTACTTTAAAGGGTCGACAGCAGACCAATTGAGAGTGGAACATACATTCCACGGACTTAACTAGACGCATGCTGTCATCCCCGACAGCAAGGGTATATCCCCGAAAAGTCCCCAATACCCCTTGCTGTTCAAGCAATCACCCTTATTGAACTACTTTTATTTATTTATTTCCACTTTATTTTTAGTTAAAAAAAGCTTCACCAAAGTGAATAAAATCTGAACTGCTTGATTAAAATATGGATAAAATTATATATATATATATATATATTATATAACAAGATAGATCTCCTTGAGTTTAAGCACTAAATTCTTCCTTGAACTAAGGTATATTGGGGTATAAAGTTTGAAAAAAAGGCTCCCCATTGTGAGTAAATTGTGAATTTTTAGAGTAAATTATGTCATATACATATTATATCTCCTCAAGTTCAATCACATGCACCAAATTTGTACCAAAAACCAAATTTGATCAATAGTTGAGAAATAATGGCTCATATTATAAATCTACTGCTTCCTCCTTGTTGTTTCTGATCCATCTATTCTTCCTCTGCTTCAAACACTCAGAGCTCATCTTGTGCCGTCACTGCGGAAGTCAAACTTTTGGTTTGTTGTGAGAATGAATCCCAACCACAATGTCTTGATCATAACAAAAAACAAGAGAAACAGCTGAATACAAAGTGTTTATTCAAGTGTGGAGGAGTACGAGTCTAGAAAGGGGCATAGGAGGCAAGGTTATATTGCTAAAGAGCACAATGAAGCAAGACTGTCTCACTTGTAAACAACACAAATATATGTTAATTTTCAGAGATGAACACTTGAACAAACAGGATGAAAGTGTGTTAATATCCTGTTATGGTAAAAGGTCTAAATCACATCTTTTTTTTTACAATTATAATGTTTAAGACAATTTGAAAATGAGCAGTGTTTTGTACAAACCTACAGTGGTTTAATTACTGTATCACTGTGGCCTTAAAAAATCAATTCACCACATGAGAAAATGTAATTATCTGATGCAAAAAACCAAAACATTGTATATCAAGACATTTTGATGCCCTCATTACTGGAAATACTCACTTTGTGCATCTGTGAATAGACCAGAATGAGTTTTATTTAGAAGGGTGACCAGGTGTCCTGCCTTGTACGGGAAAGCACAGCATTTTCATCTGTTGCCCTGCATTAGAATTGGCTGTAGTTTTCATGACAGACCCTTCAGGAGGGCTAATTTTCTAAAATCTAGATTTTATCCAATGATTGTGACGATGTAGAGAAGGCCGCCATTTCGGGGATGCATCTCTGATGTCAATCAAAGTGCGCACAAATGCCACGCATAATCCTCGCCCCGTCCTATTTTCGCCCTCATGAGAAGATAGTGAGTCAGATGTCACAAACTTTGATTTCATCGAAATATGATGGAAAGAAAGAAGGAGTAAAACATGAGAGGCAGCTATACAACAAAACAGTCGAAGCCAGCGAAAGATGACTTGCCTTCTTTACTAATCTATGAACACATTCCCCACTGAAACCCATAGATGTCTGGCAACAAGATATGGTAAGGGCAGCTGAAATAACTAGTGTTTACTACAGTCCAGTAGCAGGTTTCCCAGTCATCCAGGTCAGCAGACTGTGATAGCATGATGTAGCACCATGAATTTAAAGACGTGAATAGTTCTTACTGCTTTGGTTATTGTTATACTTGTGTTAAAGAATATGGTATACTAGACAAATACTATGCTGCTTTGAAGACATAGCCATGTCATGTGTGTGTTCTGTTTAATTTAAGGATTGTTTGTTGTAAACCCTCAACAGGGTTTATCCACACTTTAATGAATAGCCAAGAACTTTCAAAGCACATCACATTCTTTGTATGTAAATTATATGCTGGAATGGTCTTCATAGGGCGCTAGTAGTATACTGGTATACGTTGAAAAGCTGAACTGTAGTTTTAGCACTTATTTGGATAAAGGAAAAAGGAAATGCAAGCAGCTTATCTATAAATGTAAAACTTAGGGTACTTTTTTATCTTAATGTATTTCCAATTAATTGATGATTAAGTTGAATTCCAAAAAACTAAATCCGATTCGTTAAATCTTTTATATAAGGCCCAACCTATGGTCTTCACAGTCTATTTGTGCATTTATTTATTTTTTAAATTAGATAAACATTGTATAAAAAATGTATACTACTGCTCAGAATTAGTAATATATGTTCCACATTTTCCCAAATGAAAATACTTTCTTTGTTGTGTTTTGTTTTGTTTTGTTTTGTTTGTTGATGGCTGATTCAAGCAAAATAAATGATATAACTTAAGACTAACAAAGCGGCACCAGCAGAAGCTGTTTTGGACATTTACAACATTGCTGCCTTGACTCAAGTTTGAGCTAACTTAAACAGATTGGCAAGCACAGTGCAGAGACATTTGGAGCCATCCAAACAGACCTAAGGGCTTTCAATTACATTATCTGCACTGTGGATGTGGAGATATGTAAGATATGATCCAGGTTTAAAATAATCTTGAAATGATAGCAATTCATGAGACAATGCTGGAAATTAGACCTATAATATTGTCCCAAACGGCAAGGTTATATCCCCAAAAATTCCCCAAACCGCTGCGTTGTACAAACAACCGCACTGATTGAACTCTTTAAATTAAATGTTAAGTGACATTTTCATTATTTTTTAATAAGAAACAATCCCCTTTAGGGAATAAAATACTAACTATGAAAGAAAAACACAACCGACTCAAGATAGATCTCCCCGCGTGGATTCATATGCACCAATTTTGGACTAAATCAGATCAATGGTTGAGAAATCATTATGAATTTAGATCTGATTTCCGTACTTAAAAGAAAGGATAAGGTCCATCAGACTGTGTTGGTTTAGGTTGCATTCAGCATTATATGCCAATACTAATCAATTCTGATAAGACAGGGTTTATTAAGTCAAGGCTAGCAGCTGATAACATTAGATATCTTCTGTATATTATAGATGCTGCAGCAGACAAAAATCTCTAACGGCAGTTCTTTACCTGGAATGCAATGGAAGTTTTTGATAGACTCAAATGTTCCTTTTTGTGTTCTGTTACGGAAAAAAATGGGTCTTCGTGGAAACTTTATGCATATGGTCAGGGTCTTGTATTCACTGGGTATTTATCAATTTTCCCTCTTTTCCTGTTGTTATTATGTCATCCCGAATTCACTCCTAAATCTCACAATTTCAAAATGTTGCTTCCTTTATACTGTGTTCACCAAATGTCTCTGCTTCTTGGCGCAATTTAGAGAAAAAATAGTTAGGCAATGTTAACTCTGCTTTGAGTTGATTTTTCCCATCTGATGAAGACCTGACATGCAGCTGTAAAATCTCATGCTGGTGGCATAAGCTTTCACCTATATCTAGCAACAAGGACCAGTTGATTGGGGGTAAACCTATCTCATCCTATTTATGAAGTAATATTAAAATGAACTATCTCGCAGACATTAAATTGACATGGGCGTCAACACGTTAGAATTACTTTCAACCTGCTGGGCTCCTCTTTTTTTTTTTTTTGTTTAGATAAGATCAATTTTCAAAGACTATTGTATCCAGTTGCCAAATGGGGTGAAACCATGGGTTTGATATCTACACTATATACACTTTTTCTTGGGTCTTCTTATGGTGCCTTATCAATGGATAGAATATTGAGATGGGACTGCCCAGATTTAATCCCTGATTTTAATTGGAAAGGTGTCTGTGAAAACATAAAAGAGGCCTGTTACAACCCATCAACAGATTAATTTTAACTTTGGTCACAGAACATGTTTAACACCACTGACAACTTAACAGTACAAAAATGATTGTGATCCAAGGCATCACTTCAACAGGGATACCTCTGTCAGGCATCATAGTGGCTAATATGACTAGGCACATGGATCAATACATGAGCAGGGCAGAGAAAGGAATGGCAGTAACATCAGAGGAGCCAAGCAACAGCTACTGGTTGAGTGGTCACCAGAGACTGTAAAACCAGAAAGACCAATGTTTGCATTTCCTGGATGGAATACAAGAAAGCCTATAACTCAATGCCCCACACATAGATACTGCAGTGTCTGGAATTATACAAGGCCAACAGTGCATTGAAAACCTTCATCAGGAACTCCATTCGGCTGTTGAAGGCAAACCTAGAAGCCAACTCTAAGGCAACCGCACAAGTAACCATCAAGTGTGGCATGTGCCAAGGTGATGCGGTGTCCCCGCTGCTGCTCTACATAGGCCTGAACGTCTAAGTCAGATCATTGAAAAGAGTGGTTATGGATACAGGTTCAGAAGTGGAGTGACCATCAGCATGTACATGGATGACATCAAGCTGTATGCCAAGATTGAACGAGACATTGACTCACTGATCCTCCAAACAAGGATCTGCAGCGAAGACATTTCAATGTCATTCAGCCTTGACAAGTGTGGCCTTTTGTTGGCAAATAGAGGGAAGGTGGTAAGAACTGAAGGGGTGGGCCTACCAGAAGCCAGGATAACAGACATACGGGACAGCTACAGGTACCTGGGAATCCCGCAGGCCAAAGGACCTTCTACGGAGAGAAGGAGGTCAGCCACAGCCATTTACCTCCAGAGGGGAAGGTAGGTGCTAAGAAGCCAGTTCAGGAGGCATAAGATCCGAGCCATTGACATGTATGCTTTACAAGCCATCAGGTAGCAGGCTGGAATAGTAAGCTGGCCTCATGAGGAAATAAAAGCCACTGATGTAAAGACAAGAAAGCTCCTCACCATGCATGGAGGGTTCCACCCAAAGTCCAGCACCCTGATATTCTATGAACAATGCAAAGAGGGAGGGCAAGGTTTAGTGAGTGTTAGATCCTCAATCCAGGATGAAATCAGAAGCTTTCGGCAACATCAGAAAGATTGCCCTGGAGGTTGGACTGCTTAGAGAGGGTCTCAGACAGCAAATGACTGAGATAGATGAGGAGGAAGAGGTTGTTTATTGGGAGACCCTGCCCCTCCATGGGATGTACCAACAGATTGAAGAAGTGGCTCAATAGGTCATACCACTGGCTGAAAAAGGCAGTCTTGAACAATAACACAGAGGCTCTGATCATGGCAGCACAAGAGAAGGCCCTAAGCACCTTAGGCAGGGTTGTAAAACAGTATTAATAATAATAATAATACATTTAATTTATAATGCACTTTACATTTGGATCAAATCTCAAAGACCGGATCCAAGTGCAGGATGTGCAAAGAAGCCCCTGAGACAGTCCAGCACATAGTAACAGGGCATTAGATGCAAGCTGGGACAACATACATTGAGAGGCATTGACAACACCCTGTTTAAACATGGTTCTAAAATTTGTTTTGGGCAATCAGATCACAGACATATCGCTTAATACAAGTGTAAACGACTTTCAAGATGCATGTGATCCGATCACTCACACATCTTGCTCAGTTGGTCTTGAACGCATAGACCACATACCTTTTGTTGTGTAAACTTTCATGTGTTGTGATGCATCTCCAACAAGGATATAACAGGTAAGTGCGTCATCAGTGCTGGATGTGGTGTTTTTTTTAGCGGAAGCAAGCAACTCTTATAGAGAGTGGAGTTGAGAGTGGACTTGCTCTTAGGACAAAGTAATTTGTGATTTTCCAGTCAGTCTCAACAGTTTGAATAACCCAAACATGTATATTAGCCCTTAAAACATCTTAAAGTCAATCAGTAGCCCGTGCAAGATGGCTAAACAATCTTACACTTGACTGACTCTACATGACTGATAACTACGTAGTAGTAGTGACGTATGCAGCATCAAAGTCTGAACACAAGTGATCATATGGACCAATTTGCATAATAAATGCCACAAACAAAAAAGTGGCATTCCTTTACAGCCAGCGAAAGCAATTTAATAATAGAAAATGCATCAAGATGTCAAATTAGCAACAAAAAATAAATTATCAAGAAAACCAAGACCAAAACTGTAGAGAGTAAAAGAATTACAACTGAGGGCAATAACTTAGGAAATGGCACAGGAAAAGCAGGAAAACACGCAACAACCAGGGAGGAGACACCAGGCGTTAGGGCTCACACACACAGACACATGACACATGGCACACACAAACACCCACAAATGACACATGGACACAAACAGAGGGAGCACACAGAAGTATAAAGGAAGTGCACAGTGAAAAAACACGACAAGGAATGAACCTTAAAAATAAAAGAGGAAACAACTTTTAAAGAGAACCCCGACTATAAAGACATTAAGGCATCATTATGCCATAAATGTTTTTTCATAACGATACACGATGTTAAGAACATATCAAATAATGTCATTACTTTATAAATCCTAAAAATTTAAGGCATATTTGACCTATGCAGGTCGCCATCAAGGGCGCATTGCATTGTGGGTTGATGACGTAGAATGGTTGATGTTGCACTGAGCCACTGTTGGTTGTTGTTTTTTAACATTGGTGGGAGAAAAATAGATATAATGCCACATTTTGCTGCTTTTGGATGTACTTTCCAGTCGAAGGGCGATACGGGAAGCGATGAAAGTCATCACAGCTTTCTCAGAGATAGGAAGAGGAGAAAAGAGTGGAAAGATGCCTGTGGACGTAAACATTTCCAAAGGATCCACGACTGTGTTCGTGTCACTTCTCTCCTGATGCCTTTTGAAGCATTTAGTCAACCACATCTGCTAAAAGAGCTTTCAGGTTCATGTAGGTTATAAACAAAGGCTAAAACGAGATACGAGATAAATTCCACCGAGAAGCGAATGACAACTGCTGTAAGAAGTGGCAATTACAGGTGAAGCTCTCCTGCTAAAATCTGAACCAGCTCGCGGTTGCAGAGAGTCTGAAACCGGATACGACTACGACCATCGAGGATATCATACAACGATGGTATGATCTATAAGCTTACCTTGAAAAGCTGCTGACAGAAAGCGGAGTACTTTACAAAGAAAACGTTCCCTAATGGTTGCCATAGCAACATAATTCCTGCACAGATACCAGCGATTGTGTCCCACTTTCACTTCATCACGTCTCTCATCGTCGTCTTGTGTTTGCTCAGTTTGAGTAAAGTCCCCTAAAGTGTCCTTGTTTACGTTGCGCTCTGTTCAAATTGTAAATGCTGGTCAGATGACGTTTTTAACTCTTGAATTAGGATAAGCGGTTCAGAAGCCCTGGCAAGTACAACCATTTGACGTCACTATCAAGAAGGCATTGCAACGTAAACAGCAATGGCAATCTAGGAGTTAAATTATTATTTCAAAATTTGTACAAACTACGGGATGTGGAGTAAATTGAATGTCGCATTTATACAGCTGATACCGCCAAATATGTTTTAAAGCATACATGTCTTCACAGTCGGGGTACCCTTTAACCCAGACATTAATTTGAAAACTAAACAGAATCATGTCCAATATGTTAAGAAAATAATGAAACTAAAAGTTGCAGAGTGATTTTTATTTCCCTGCATGTTACACTACTTAATACTTTCTAATAGTTATAATTACTTACAAATTAGTTGGATTTATTTTAATTTCCCCCAGATTATTGTAATAACCATAAAAAGTAGATGAATATGTTTTATTTTAATTTTATATCTCATAATTCATATATTAAGGTTAAGGTTCCAGGTTGTTATCATCCCTATTCTTGCAAGTACACCAGCTGAATTTACTTAAAAAAAATTACTTGGTTTTATCCAAATATGTCAACACTTTCCAACGGACTCAGTTGTGTAAGATTTTTCTACAATTTTCTAACAACATGCCTTGTAGGCTGATTACCGCATTAAACGTGTCCAGCTAACTAAACTGCGATTTATTTGTCTTTTTCTTAAAACCTACTCTGCTCATTAGTTATTCTAAGTTAAAGGTGAAATATTAGAATATACAATTTAAAATGATCTACATAAAATGTCTGTGATTTCGGTTGTTTGAAATAACCTTTTTGAATGATAAATTCATGTTCTTTTCCATTATGCTCTGTCATAATGGCCGTCTGATGCCCGTCTGAACAGTGGGAACTTGACACATTTAATTCTTCATGGAAGTGTTGCCGAATGACGTTCTTCCATCGTTAGTAAGTGTGCTTACGTCTGAAACCCTTGCGAATGCGCACTGAGAGACACAACACACAGTTAAATAAAAACTACTAGAAATATGAACCTATGTTTGATCCTGAGTCAGAACCAGAACTTCAGGAAGTTCTGGGTTAAGTAGGTGGACTAGTCAATAGAAATATTTATTAACTTTTAGTAAATAACAGTATGGATACATGATAAACAGTCGTGACTCCAGCGTGACTCGTATTTATATATTGGTTTGATGAAGTAACCATTGTAACTGCCAGCATGTTTTTTAGCCTATAATTACAGTGGAGATGTTATTTAGATTTTGACAGAATGTAAAAAATTTAGATGTATTTAACATATTTTCCGTTTTGGTTGTTTTGACATAAAGAACATGCTTTCATTTTGACATTCTCTTTCCTATGTCTGTACATTGAAAACATTTTTTTCACTTTCATTTTTTATTGGGAAAGGCGATATGTGGGAATTGTGGAGGAAATTGCAAACAGAAAAGTAAAAGTCAGCTGCAGGGATATACCACAGGTTAAAGGAATGCTTTCGTGACTTAATTATCTTTATTCATTTATTTTCTCTTACGTTATCCTATCATACAAGTGTTCTTACTCAATCAGATCTTGTAGGTTTCAAGAAGACTGGAGCAGTGT
>VRLP01006320.1:0-29364 GCA_009660295.1 Lophius piscatorius
CCAAGGGGGAGCATGTACAGTATGAAGAGAATGGGGCCAAGGACTGATCCCTGGGGGACCCCACAGGTGACGGTGTGTGTCCGGGACTTTGAACTTCCAAGGGCTATAGAGTATTTGAGAGATACTCAGAGAGTTTGTTGGAGTGTTCAGTAGATTCAGAGGTTGGCACTAACCATGACATTAACGGAGACATCTGCATCAATGGTTCCTAAATAAAATTGTCTGATTGACTTATGACCATAATGTTTATTTTGAATATCAAGCCTTGGCGCAAATTTGCGCTCTCTGAGTGCTTTTTCTAGTCTGTATTGTCAACAAATGTAATAAATTGGGATTTGAAGTTACCTAATCCAGTGGTCTCCAGGTCAAAGAAAACGTTGGTTCCATAACAATCAGCCATCTGTAGGACAGGAGAAATGATTAGAGCCTGAGCTGAAACATCCTACATGATTGACATGTTTGAAAATTGATTAAAATAACGTTCAACAGAACTTTAACTGTTTAAAATGGTAAGAAATGAAACGATAAAATAATCTTTACCTTGAATGGATTGGAAATGGAGCGAGCTTCAGAAATGTTTCGGTTGTATTGAATCCTGCCACCACAAACTGATTCAGTTTTGCTTCTGGTTTTCCCGTAAAACGAAACAAGGAGCAGGAGGTTGGCCGCGCTGCTGCGTTCAAGACCATCCTTAAAACTCGGTAAGGTCACAGTCGATATTCCCTAACTGTGTAACAGGACTTCACATCATCAGTTCTTCAGACATCAGTGTGAGGGCGCGGATGTTTGGTCATATCACCGTTTGAATCAATAAAGCTCATGTAGACTAATGGTGAAAACATCATAAGTGACGGACGACTTTAACAAAAACTGTGATGCTAGCGCGTTCACTGATATATTAAGAATGTTAACATATCACATTAAACAATAAGCACCAGGTGAATCTCACGCCAGCATGCGTTCAAATCATTTAGTCCGAGAGGAAACATCTGTTTACCAGATTTCCGAGTTACCCTGAATGAAGCATTCACACCAGACTATAATAACGACTTTTCTTTACAGATCTGTTTTGTTTTGAAACGCCAGATGATGTCACGAAAAGGCTTTTGTTATTGCAACTGTCACCCAGAAAATGTTTTTGTATGTTTAAAAAAAATCAAATTAAACCATTGTCTAAAATTCAGAACCAATTTATATTATGACAGTTCTATGACAGTATTGATATATTATGTATAGTATATATACATAATATATTAATATATTATATTTTTGATGTTTATAAGCAAAATCCAGTAAATTCTCAAAACAATGCAAACCCGTAGGTCACGTGGCATTACATTAGTCGCCCATGCCCTATGCATGTATCTCCACCTCCTTCGGGGTCTTTGGAGGTCTTTGGAAAAGGGTATTAGTTCCAAATAAAGAGTAATAGGCTACTCAAGGATGGCTGGTGTAGGTCAAAATTATATCTACCTGTTGCAAGATCAGACTGCAAGTTTTTTTCAAGAAAGGTTCTTGTTCCAAATCTTGTTTACGTGCAGACAGATGAAAAACCAAACAAAAAAAACCCATTAGTTGCTCATTATGTCATTCCTAAAAGCCTCGCCACTAAAATAAGCCTTTCTATTCATCTGTAAAAGTGGGTGGCCCCTAGAATCAGGATCACCATCCCACCAGACGACATCATTCAGAGATCGTGCCAGTCCGTGACGAAGAGGATTACCCTTGTAATCATCACTGATTACTCAAGTGTAGAAGGTTGAATACTAGGAAATATATGGTGCTTAAGATTTTCATTTTACTTTTGTTGTTTAATATTAATAATGAACAAAATACTAATTCTTACCTTCATGCTACACAAACTACGCAAGCTTATTTCCAAATAAAAACACAGAGAGAGCAGCTTTAAAGAGGATGAAGAGAGGAAAGGCGGTTGGTCCTCAGGACATACCAGTGGAGGTATGGGGGTGTCTAGGAGAGAAGGCAGTCAGGAGTAACAAGGAAGTATGTTAGAGTTGTACAGGATATGTATGGGAGCAACATGACAGCAGTCAAGTGTGCAGAAGGAGTGACAGATGTGTTGAAGGTGGATGTGGGACTAGACCTTGGATCGGTTCTAAGCTCTTTCTTGTTCTCTAGGGTGATGGACAGCTTGGCAGATGAGGTCAGGCAGGAGTCTCCATGGGCTATGATGTTGGTGGATGACATTGTGACTGTAGTGAGAGCAGGTTGAAGAGAGCCTGGAAAGGTGGAGGTATGTGCTGGTGAGAAGAGGAATGAAGGTCAGTTGTAGCAGGACAGAATACATGTGTGTGAAAAAAAAGAGAGGCCGGTGCAACGGTGAGGATGAAGGAGAAAAGTTTGAGACGGTTGCAGGAGCTTAAATACTTGGAGTCAAATTATCAGAAAAACCGGAAGTATAGAAAAGAGGTGGGGAACTGAGTGCAGGCAGGGTGGAATGGGTGGAGAAGAGTGTCAGGAGTTGTCTGTGACAGAACAGTAGCAAAAAGAGTGAAGTGAAAGTTTTCGAAGACGGTAGTGAGAGCGGCTCTGCTGCATGGTTTATGGACGGCGACTCTGATCCAAAGACAGGAAGCAGAGCTGAAGATGCTCAGAAGTTCTTTGTGAGTGACGAGGAAGGACAGGATTAGAAACAAGCACATCAGAGGGACAGCCCAGGTTAGACGTCCTGAAGATAAAGTAAGAGAGGCCTGATTGAGATGGTTGGGACGGGTGAAGAGGAGGGATAGTGGATCTATTGGTAGAAGGATGCTGGAGATGGAGCTGCCAGGCAGCAGAAAAAGGGAATGAACAAAGAGGTTGTTTCTGGAAGTGTTGGGAGAGGACATGCAGAAGGTTGATGTGACAGAAGAAGATGCAGAGGATAGATGAAGATGTAAACAGATGATCCTCTTTGGAGACTCCAAAAGGGAACAGCCCAAAGAGAAAGGAGACTTTCTTAATTTCTTCATCAAACTTTTTCTTGACTTTCTCAAAGAATTATGATATTGAAAAATCACTCATATTTGTCTTGTGTGTATTTTTGAGTGTGCGCAATGGGATGTGTATTGAATATTAAAAAAAATGGATCCACCAGTTTTAAATGGTTTGGCTAAAATTATGCTGACAAGACACTGTCACCTCTAAACAAATAGTCTCCTCACATACTTAAATATCTGTTCATCACATGCTATTTACAATATGAAGTATGATTATCATATCTATTTGTTTACTATGATTATTGCTTAGAATTAGACTTCTTATTATATTAATATTATGATATGGTGTGTGTGTATCCATGTCTGACATAATTATATTACATAATTATATTGATATTGTACTATACATTAATGTATTATTATAGTACATATATTTATATATGTATTTATTTACTCATATTTATTTATTACATACCTGTAACATCTGGAATATTTATGGAATTTCATCGCTGCATCTTCTGCGGATCCTTCACGTTAACCTGACAACCCAAAATCAATTTTTTTGGATCATTTTCAAATTTTATACACGTCTAGACTTAGTCTGAGGAAGAACTGCATTGATTTTGTGAATATATTTCCGCTATTAGGGGGAGCTTTATTTCCAGAAGTTTTCGGGCCATCATTTCTCAACTGTTGGTTCGATTAAACCACATTTTTGGTGCATGTGAATCGACTCTGGGAGATCTATCTTGTATATATCATATTTTTAAGATTTTTTTTTCTTTTCTTTTTTTTCACTGTATTTCAAACATAACTTCACATTGAAATTCAATTAGGAGTTCAACGGTTCCTATTATTATTACAATTGCATTACTGTAGAATTACACAAAGTATTAAAATACTTGCTATTATTATCATCTGTTAGACTTTATTACAGGTTACGTTTTATCCTATGTGTCATTTAATCTGGCATTACATCACACATCCATCATTTGTTTTTATATTTTCATATATGAGGCTATTTTGTTATTTATATCTCACTGTCTATCAATCATTTTAATACTTTATCATCATCATCACCTTCCTTTAAGCACATTATATAAAGATCATCTGCAGCTTATTTGACTATTCTAGTCCAATCCAACTTTATTTATAGAGCACATTCAAAAATAACAAAGTTGACCAAAGTGCTTTTCACTCAATTAACACAGTAAATACAAACACAAAAGATGAAGCAAAAAACACACACAATAAAACCAATTAGCAAGACAACTAAGTAAAAACACCATAGAAACACAATAAAACCCGGGGGCAAGAAGCACAAGCGACTCTGATGCGCTGACGTCACTGATACGTCAGAGAAAACAAATGTGTTTCTAGCCGATATTTAAATACTGGAAGCGTCGGGCACGGCCTAACATGGAGAAGCAACTTTTTCCACTCGTTGCAGAGTTTAGGTGGTAATCTTAAAATCAATCCTGAACTACACAGGAAGCCAGCGGAGGGAGGCAACAACAGGAGTCACGTGCTCACGTTAAGCGTCTCCATCAGTAACCGAGCAGCAGCATTTTGGACCAGCGGAAGTCGTGACAGCGAGGCGTGTAATTAGTCTTTCTCACCACGAGGGGGCCCTCTTGCATTGATCATGTGGCTATAAAGCACGTTTATCAATAACTTTGGGATTTTTTACACCAGTTAGAAATCAGGTTCGGCGTAGAAGTCCTTTATGGGTGTAGGTGTCTCTTTGCAGCCGTCCCTGACCTCTGACCTCCCTGGTTGGTGGTGGTGTCCCTTCAGTCAGAAGATAGTTGGATGATTCATCGGTCAGAAGGATATACATTGGAACAAACCTCTGTGTTTCTCCTCCGTCAAAAGCTGGTGGGTGGGGGCGGTGTGGCGGTTTACCTTGAGATTATCAAAAATATTCACATCCTCACATTGTTCTCTGAGGTTTGGTGAGAAGTAGAGACTTTTTACAGTTACAGCCCACATATTTAATCCAGAGACAAGGAGTCTTCTGTGTGTCATCTGTTTTCCCAGCACCGCTGTGTTTTGTGGCAGAACCTACTGGATCACGTCACCTTCGCCACATTTATCTTTGAAAGGCCTCTGACACTGACTCACATTGTATTTACTGTCATTACTAACATTTGAGCTGAACCCACGGTGCTTATTCCACAACTTCTCAGCAGTAATCCCTTTTAGCCACATTGTTTGGACATGCAGGCTTACAGCCGAGTGACGGACGGGTTCTATCCAATCTCCTCTGGACTCAAATTGCTTCAGATCACTTAAAGGGATTATGTTGTTGTTATTATTTAGCCAGAGGTCTGCTTTAGAGGAGCTTTTATTGACCCCTACAAAACTCTAAACAGTTGCAAAAATGGCCAGGCACCGAGCTATAAGACACAAACCAGCCATAACATTGAAAACACCTTCCTAATATTGTGTGTCGGGCCCCGTCTTGCAGCCATAACAGCCATGAAATGAACTGAGCGAACTCAGAACCTGTGGCCACTTTTTCATCACTTTAAGCTGGAGCACTTCTTCTGTGAAACTAAATTACACGGGCTAACCTTTGCTTAAACCACTGGCCCGATCAGAGGTTCTCCCATTGTCCTGCCTTAGACCACTTTGGTAGGTACTAATGACTAATGACTGCAGGCCCGGCACACCAATAAGAGCTGCAGTTCTGGTGATGTTCTGTCTCAACTGTCTTTCCTTTACAACTTAGTCCTTGTCAAAGTCTCTCAGACCCTGACTCTGGTCCATTTTCCTTGCTTCCAACATCAACTTCAAGACAAAATGTTCCCCTGCTGCCTGATATATCCCACTCACTGACAGGTAACCGTGGCAACGAGATAGACAATCAATCGATGAATCAATCAGTCAATGTTATTTTGACGTCACGCGTCTACCTGAGCCTCCAATGATGGACTCCCTGTCGGTGTGAGGGTACGGAGCACCTCTGGGGACAAAAAGACAAAAAGATTATCTCGCGGCCACGACTAAATCCGGCCTGGGAAGGAGTTACTATCTTGTGGCGCGGGAACGACTTATTATCTCTTGACCAAGACTTACTAAGGCACAGGAACAAGCTATTATCTCTTGGCCAGGACTTAATAACCCGTTGCAACAACTAATCATATAGTGACCATAACTAAATTAGGTGTGGGAAAGAGTTATTATCTTGTCACGAGTATTCCCATGAGTTATTCAATCGTGGCCACTAGATTTTATAAAAATGTTTTCAATGTAACCAGAGGGGCGAGTGTGAGTGTGTGCGTTTGTATGTGTGCGCGTGTATTTGTGTCTTTGAGTGCGTGTTTGTCCATGGGTATGTGTGTGGGTGCGTGTGTGTACGTGTGTGGGTATGTGAGTGTGTATGTGTGAGTATGTGGGTATGTGTGTGTGTGGGTGTGTACGTGTGTATGTGTGTGGGTACGTGTGTGCGTGAGTGCGTGTATGTGTGAGTGTGTGTGTATGTGGGTATGTGTGTGTGTGGGTACGTGTCTGCGTGTGTGTACGTGCGTGGGTATGTGAGTGTGTATGTGTGAATGTGTGTGTATGTGGGTATGTGTGTATGTGTGGGTGTGTACGTGTGTATGTGTGTGGGTACGTGTGTGCGTGAGTGCGTGTATGTGTGAGTGTGTATATGTGTGTGGGTGTGTACGTGTGTATGTGTGTGTGGGTGTGTGTGTGTGAGTATGTGTATGCGTGTATGTGTGTGTGTGCGTGTGTGGGTATGTGTGTGTGTGAGTGTGTGTATGTGTGAGCATGTATATGTGTGTGTATGTGTGTCGGTGTGTATGTGTGTGGGTATGTGTATGTGTGTGTGTGAGTGTGTGTATGTTTGTATGTGTGTATGATTCCTTTTTCTCTGCTGCTACAGGTTGGAGCTCCACACTTAAAACTGCATTTAAAGCCTTTTTCAACTTGATGTTTTCAATCTGGGAAAACTTGTCATCATTTTTTCCATCTTTGTTGTTTCCCAGAAAATATCAGACAGACAGTGGCGAGGGGATCCACCTTCTCAAGCGGGGTATTGTTCGTCAGACATGACTAAGAAAACACGAAATAAAGAAAAACAAAATTGACTGGAAATGTTGCAATGATGGGATGTCCAAGTACAACAGAGTTTGTCCGATCAGACGGGCATGAGGACGTCGTTAGTGTGTGTTTGGATACACACACCCTCAGACCCGTTTGTTTAGAGCCCCTGCAACCAATCACGTAGTCCTGAGCTGAGCAGAAAGGAAAATAATCATTATTACAATAATATTTAAATTTAATAAATATAACAATAATAACAATTCATTATTATTTAAAGATTAATTCATAAGCTATGGTCAACTATGAACAAGCCAAAAATATTTGGGTCAAAATATCAGCTGGGTTTGAGTCTTATCTTATCTTATCTTGTCTTATTCATGACAAGCTGAAAAAACACAGAAATGTCATTGGGGGGGAACACTTTTTGGTTAAATACTCTCACAACCAGCAGGGGGAGACAAAGATGAACCCATTACAACCCAGTCCCATTTCCCCATGAAAATCATGGGATGTATAAAATAGATCACATGGCCCACATTTCTGAAATGAAATGAAATAATCCTTGTCAGAGATCAATAATGTCTCGCTACATTATGTTAAATCAGGCTTCAATTATTTCCAATTTCACAACAAAACTATAACTTTGCTTATTCCACAATATTAATAAAACGCAGCTGTTTAATATCATATTGCTCATAAACACTTTAATGCCATACAGGACATGTTGTTTAAGCATTAGGATTATAAAATGGGTTGAGAAGTTCATTAAATAACAAAGAAAAAGCTAAAAATTCCATTTACATTGGATAACCGGCAATTGTGTCACCATACATTTTAAGATAAGATAAGATAAGATAAGATAAACCTTTAATAGTCCAACAGCGGGGAAATTGCAGGGTTACAGCAGCAAGAGCAAATTAGAAAATAACATTATATACAATTAAATTAAATTAAATTAAATGTGCAGTTGAAATGTTGAATTTTAAAGGTAAAGTTATGATTTACTGCCAGCTCGTCATAATATGAAATAATAATTAACTAAATTAAATTAAAGTTCCTGACCATTCCATTGAGCACATCTTTAGTCATTTTTTCTTAATCAAAAATGAGACTGAACCAGTTTATAATATGACCCAGTGGCAGCATGTAGGTATGAAACACTAAAGCAAAACAGTAAGGGGCCATGGATGGGACCCTGAGGGACACCGCATGTCAAAAGGTGCCACTGAGGAGGCATTACCCACAGCTTTTGAGAAAGTCCTATTAGATAAGCAGGATATTTAAGCCCAATACATCATGTGAGGACTTACTAAATTAAGTTACTTGATACAACCAAAATAAGTCTAATAAGGGTCGAAGAGTTTTCTAAATATAAGCTGACCAAAGGATTTATCATTTTATGGTAAATTTAGAGTGTCTAAGATAAAGAAATAATATATGCCCCAAAGAAATAGAATATGCAAAAAAAAACTATTTTATATAGTTTTATTTTCTCTTGGTTGGGAAATTAAAGGGTTAAAGCGAAACAGAAATGAAATGTCCCAGTGAGTCTCCCCAAATGTATTCAACAAAACCCTAGAGACAGCGATAGTTAGCTATAGCGTAAAGACTGAATTACATAAATAAAGCTGAACAAAATGAATTTATTGGAGAGATTTGATCATGTATGGATTGAGCGACCTGTTTCCTGATGTTTTGTTCGAGCTAAGCTAGGCTAACCGCTAGAATGGTAACATTAGCTTTATATTTAGCTCATTTTACGACTGAGCAGCGTGCGTCTATTCGAACCAAATCATCCTCTCCAATGTTTAACTGTCACTTCAATTAATCATCTCTGTGAGACAAAACAAATCCAGCACTCTCTGCCAATGGAATCTTACATCACAGTTATAAATTCACACACTAGAGTACGGAGAAGCCTCTTTGCTGCTGCTTCTTGTGTTTTTGCAGACTTTTCTTTTTCGTCATGTCTTAAGTTTCTTTTTGACAGAATATTCCTGTTGACCTCCTGGCTATCCTCCCCACGGTTTCAACCTCTCCACGCTATTGTCTCCATTAAGCCCACCCTCTACCCTCCACTACCGTCTCGCTTATTCTACATGAAGCTCCTGTCATTTTGGAAGCAGGCCCCGGCCTGATCGTGAATGGTGAGGGACCCTAGACGCGGAGTTGGATTCCAACTTTCAGGGCCGGAGGGAGGATTTCCTTTTCAAAACGTCTGGCTGGTAAATATGTCACCAGGCTGGAAAGTGATCCTGTGAAAAACAGATAATATGTTTTCAAACCCACCAGAGTTGTGTGTGTGCGATTGACAGGAGAGAGAGAGAGAGTGTGAGAGAGAGTGAGAGAGAGACAGAGGGAGAGAGAGAGATAGAGAGAGAGACAGAGGGGGAGAGAGAGAGAGACAGAGGGAGAGAGAGAGAGATAAAGAGAGAGGGGGAGAGAGAGAGAGACAGAGAGACAGAGAGAGGGAGAGAGAGACAGAGGGAGAGAGAGAGATAAAGAGAGAGAGGGAGAGAGAGAGAGACAGAGAGACAGAGAGAGGGAGAGAGAGACAGAGGGAGAGAGAGAGATAAAGAGAGAGAGGGAGAGAGAGAGAGAGAGACAGAGGGAGAGAGAGAGAGAGAGACAGAGAGAGAGGGAGAAAGAGAGAGAGGGAGAGAGAGAGAGATAGAGAGAGCAGTGGAGGGATTGTCTGTCATGAGTGAGTGTCCCTGGAGGAGTTAATCTGACATCTGCTTCTGAATCATCTCAGTAGGTTCATCAAAGGATCTCAGTGGGGATTATTTCTATGAGGTTTGGAAAGAGTTGGGTTCCTCTCAACATCCACATACTGATGGAGAAATCAAAGACACTGACTCTTCAGCGGACAAATCCATTTTGATGAGGGGGCGACTATAAATACTTGATTACATGAGTATCTATTTTTCTGATACTTCATCGGTAAAAGTAGCATCTTGTGTCATATTTGGGAAACTCTTGTAATACCAATAGTTTTGTGCTCATTAAATTGTTATTGTGTGATCTAGTTCTGGCAAACAGTTGATGAATGGTATATTTCCTGTAAAAGTAATACAAAGTTATGGCAGAATAAGATGATTTTAATTTCTTTCTTTCTTTCTTTATTCCTTGATACTATTAGTACAAATACTTGCCTACTCTGCTGAACCCTCCTGTAGTTTTTGGGTCAAATTGGGCCAGTTTCAAAGGTTAATTATATCAGAAAGATCTAATAAGTTGGATGTTTTCTTATAATGCTCTTTCCAGTTAAAATGAATGACCACAACTTTCATTAAATTGTCGTTTTTATCCAAATTTATGGCATTTCTCACAATAAAGGCTATTATATGATGACTTTAAAAGTTAAATGGTTTCAAAAGAGTGTTCTGACTTCTTCTTTCAGCTGTTCTTCTTATTACGCCACAGCGGATCATCTGTTTCCATCTTCCTCTGTCGCACAAACAAAGTGCACAACCTCTCTCTCCACTTCCAGAAACCTCCTCTTTGGTCTTCCCCTTCTTCTCCTGCCTGGTAGCTCCATCTCCAGCGTCCTTCTACCAATAGATCCACTATCCCTCCTCTTCATGGGTCCAAACCATCTCAATCTGGCCTCTCTTATTTTGTCTCCAAGACATCTAACCTGGACTGTCCCTCTGATGTCCTCCTGTCTTATCGTTTAGCACTTTGAGATTTGATCCAAATGTAAAGTGCATTATAAATTAAATGTATTATTATTATTATTATTATCCTGACCTTCCTCGTATTTCCCAAGGAACATCTTCAACTCTTCCACTTCCAGCTCCGCCTCCTGTTTATTTGGTCAATTTAGGTCAAATTGATGACAGGAAGTCTGATTTCATCTTAAATGGAAGTGACGGTCCTTTTTAAACTGTTTTTGTTACTGCATTGTTATCAGGTATCATAATCCTATATATATTTATTAACCTAATGGTAATATCTGTTGTCCGTTGCTTTTTAATCTGAACATGTATCATTCAGTAAAAATATTATAAATTATATTTACTATATATAATTAGAAAATAAAAACCTCAAACATAAAGGGGGTGGAATAATTCTGCTTTAATCTCCTTATCATACCTGAATGCAATTATCAAATATCGAAGATTAAAATACGATTTCGTGAAAAAAAAATCTTCCTTTTTATCTGTAAAACTCGAGAGATATTCAAACAATCCTTTATAACTGGATGAATATCACCTTCCATGACGCATCTGTATGTGTGTGCGTGTGTGTGTGCGCGCGCGCCAACGCGTGTGTTTGCGTAGGGAGGGGGTGTCCACACTTTTGGCCACACCCCACCCTCATGTCACTCCGGTGCTGAGTGACACCCACTGTGATCAGATCCTCCACGTCCACTCAGTGTAAGAACAGAATCTAAATAAGATAATTCTCCACTCGAAAACAATCTTCCCTCACGAGGGTCCTTCCATCCTCCACCCATCCTCCACCCACCCGTAACTCTGCTATCTAGCTCCCACCTTACGACCCCGCGTGGACGCGCAGTGCGAATGCACGCGCAGTAGGACTGGCAGCGGCGGTGGAGGAGCAGAAAGTGGGACTGCTGGAGAACGGAGACCAGGAGATCTCAGGACTACGACACCGACGAGGAAGAGGAGGCTCAATCAGTGGATCGGATCCGCGGCAGATCGTGGGACTGTCGCAGCTGAGCACGTTCCTGCGGACTCTTACACACGACATCGTTTCCCTGCGGGGGAAAAAAAAGCGGCTTCTGGAGCGGAGGCGCACCGTTTGACCGCTCTTCATCGGCACGGGAGCGGGTTTGTAGCAGGGAGACTCACGGAGCAGGGCACTGCAGGCTCACAGGAGGAGGTAAGGACCCCCACACCCCGCCACCCCTTCTCCTTCACGTCCGCAGAGTATGCGGGCTCTGCTGTCATTAATGCGCTCCGATAGAGGAATGTCAGTTCAACATCAGCTGCAGCCTCCTCTTCCTCATTCTGATTCCACATAGCGTTTATTTGTATGACAAGACACTCACCCAGCGACCCCCACCTCCTCACCCCTTCCATCGCACCCTGATGACATGTTACGCTCTTTTCTTACATAATGCGTAGAGGTGCAGATGTTGCCTGATGTGTGCTGGACGCCACATCTGGGCTGCGGTTCTGTGTGTGTGTGTGTGTGTGTGTGTGTGTGTGTGACAGTGCGGCTGCAGTGATGAGATTAGATGATCCATCCAGAGGGAGGTGCAGGGGCTTTGGTGTAAATGCTGCAGGGCTGTGTGACAGATTTCGTCATGGGTGCTGGCATCACTCTGCTGCCTGCTGCCCGGGCTCCGTCTAACTGCTGGACACAAGCATGGCAGCTGCTTCT
This sequence comes from Lophius piscatorius, assembly GCA_009660295.1. Taxonomy (NCBI): domain Eukaryota; kingdom Metazoa; phylum Chordata; class Actinopteri; order Lophiiformes; family Lophiidae; genus Lophius; species Lophius piscatorius. The sequence continues at coordinate 12,348 of VRLP01006320.1, forward strand.
CCCTCACTGGGGATATTTTTGTCTTACTGCCTTGTGGTATTTTTGAAAATTGTGTCTGTGATAATGGATAATTGTCTTGGGGTTTTTGAAAAGGCTGTGCGTTTTTTTTGTGTGTGTGGAATGTTGAGGTTTCAAACTCTGTAAGATTGATCCTCATGGCATGTTCAGGACAAAAATGGTCCCAGTGAATACCCAAATGTTCTGGCATTCATTCTGCTGTTTTTATAGTCTTCAATCTGGTACAAGCAGAAAAAAATTAATTGGCTGGCAAATTTAAATGTTACCTGTATTCTGTATGAAATAATCGAAGGTTTGCGAGATAAACATAATTACTTAATTTAGGACATGACATTCCACGATCTAACCTAAACAAGATTAGCTCATGTTGACATGAATTGCTATGATATGGTTTCTGCGTTTGCACGTCTTGTTTTGTGTCCACATTTAATGCATGTTAAGTATTAAGACATGGTTTAATGGGTTTCTTTTAGTGCCAACTTCATTGATGTGGGTCTAGTCATGTGAAGTCATGCGGAATTTTTCAGATTGAGGTGCCATTTTTCTTTTATTGACAAAACAGGAAAAAACCTTCTATTCTCTTTACTTCCTGTAATGGGCTTTATTGCTGTAAAGCAGAAAAAAAGGAAGTTAGTGGTTGTTACTGGAATAAAGTGTGTTTTCCTAGAGCTATTAATTCTCCCTTTGAGTGTCTCTCCGCCTCTCTCTCTCTCTCTCACACGTGGACACAACATCGGCAGATTTTAAGGAGCTAAAATCCTGAAAACAACTGACTATTTAATAATTACGATCATGATGATGAAGTTAGTTTAATGCATCAGGTGTGTGTAAAAGTGTAAAACGATTACTTTTGTATTAGGTTTATAGTAGGTGGGCGAGTGTGCCTTAGTGTTTGAAGATGAGCATGTGACGGCCTGTTGATACGAACAAACAAACCAGATGACGCGTGGGAGCGTGTCAGTGCACACGTTGTTGTCACAGAGCTAACATGTGCGAATTGCAGAGTCATGGTTAGATTTTAAATGATGAGTCATGTAATCTGTAAGTCGAAAATGAAGTCGGATCAATAATATATATTAGCTTAAAGGTATAGTTTGTAAAATGTAGGGGCATTTCTTCTGATAAATGGAATGTAACATTTACAACTATGTTTTTTGTTTGTGTAAAATCAGCTCAAAATAAATCATTTCTGTAATGGCAGCTTAGAAAGAAGCCATAAAATATCCAGAGAGAACTGGTTTATTTTCAATGTTGTGCTGCCATGTCTGTACAGTAGCGTGAACGGACGAATCGAACGCCGGCTCTAAGGAGGGCTTTTCGTGTTTATAGGTTGAAGTTGCAGGATGATGAAGAGGTACCTCGCCTCTTTGGAAACAATGAAGATGATAGTGAATATGCTGTAGCTGGAAAGCTATTTTGTTACCGAGAAGTTTGTGAAAATCGGAAAAATGGAGGATCTTACTGACTAGAAAAGCGACGTAGTGTCAAACCTCACCAGCAGAGAAGATGAATACGAAGACCAGGATCCTGAAACTGTTGTCGGGTACATCCAGTACACCAGGGGCATTCAATTCAGTCACAAGGTATGAACTCTTGCTGCCAAGCTTCTCCTCATAGGACCACTCCCTGGCGCTGGGCGGCTACAGATTGGGGTATTTCATCTTATATTTCAAAGCACCCCAACCTCCTCTGGATTGGCTTGGAAAGGTTCGGGGGCGGAGATGGTCTTACGGCTCCCTTGGAGTTGGTTGATGCATGGAAAATGGAGTAGTTTCTTTTAAAGAATAATACTAAAACTCTTCTGGTTTTAGCTTCATTAAATTGTCAGATTGGCTGGTTCACTTAGGTGCTTTTGTCTTTTGGCACTTTCACCTCCGAAATTCCAAACCTTGGTGAAGGTTTTCTGTCACATCTTACTGGTTTGATCCGGTTAGTCTTGGTTTCACATTGTACTGAAGCCTACTTGTGGCTCGGACTTCAGTTGAAGCTGATCTCATGTTGAATTTAGTCAGCTGACATGTCAAAACAGGCCCGCCTGGCCATTTTTTGACCAGCAGTGCCCCCGAGGAACCCAAGAGGTTATCCTCCTCCTCCCCCCTGCTCCTCATCTGAAGCAGCAGCACTGAGGAGCTCCTGCTGCATGTGACCAGCCTCTGCTGGTCTGCGGTGATGCTCATGAAATGCCAAAGGGAAAGGAGATCGAGGAGATAAAGTCGTTACAGGTGCATTATTTAGAAATGCCAGGGCAGACAAGAGCTTCCCATGTCCTGCAAGGGATCTGCAGCCGACTGCTCTGACCCCCCCCCCGCTTCAGTCAGATGAAAATTCCGTTATTGCGATGTCAACTTTGCTGACATTAACATTTCATTGAGTTTATTATGAAAGTAGGAAAGCCCTTGAGGGCAGAAGTGAAAACATTGCTTTGACAGCCTCAGCTGCCAAGTGAGCCCAGTCGTTAACGCTGCGCCGAAGCAACTCATTTTTAAACATGTGACAGGGGATGACGTCATGGCAGAAGAGAGGCCTTTTCTGACCAATCAATTCTATAGAAGCATTAAACAATAATCATATACAAGGTTACAAAGGAATATCTTCCATGCTCACCACTGATGGAAACTGAAACACCTAATCTGTTTCTAGAGCTGTTTCAAGATTCCGCTGTTACTCTTGGATTCAACATCTTATTGATCATTAAGGCTAACGTCTCTCCTGTGGTCTTTCAACATAATGAAGTGTCCATCTAAACCTCTTGGGGTCTTTTTCTTCCATGCATTTTGAGATCGCCCAATCAGTATTTATGAATATCTTATATCAGTAAAGAGGAGAAACCAGGCTTCCATGAATGAATGAAGCCGCTCCCCGATCTAGAGGGAAAGAAAGATATAACTTTATTCCATCCATTTATTATTTATAGCACTTATTGAGCCAGGGTCTGGCCCATGGTCTTATTTTAAGAGAGCATTCAAGATGGTCAGTGGTTACATAAAATGCTAAAATATTTAATATTCAAATGATGGTGTTTGAATGTTGTCAGCGTTTCGGATCATTTGTTAACAATTTAGAACTTTTTTGGGTCATAAAAACCAATACGAATATCTTCGTATTACCAAGCGGATGTAGCTCAGAGCGGCCGTCTCCCAATCAAAGATCGGAAGGTAGCCTTGAGCAAGAGTCTGGACCCAACATGCTCCCCCCGGGCGCCTCAAAGGAGCCGCCCACTGCTGAAATGCTGAGTAATAATGTCGACTGTGTATGACTGCTAGTCATTAAGAAAGGATTCGTTATTATTATACTGACGTGGGTAGCCTGAGAGGATTTTGTTCTGTGTTTTCGGGACTTTCAGCATATATTTAAACACCCTGTTTTCCTCTGAGGAGTTTGACCTCATGTCTGCAGCGATTATCAACTCAAAAGATTTGGTTATGTTCGCTGCTTGTGCTTCAGTGCTGCGGTGAAACGTTTTTGTGGGACCACCATTGATGCGTTATCTTTCTTATTTTTTGTATGGAATCATACAGACTGGCATCCGATCACCTTTATTACCTGATTGATCACAATCTACAGGCTGGGATGATGATGTCTGTATTACATCATGGAGATAAGCTCATCAGCAGACGGAAGGCGGACATGAGGAGCTCATCAGGAGCTGAGAGTTCTTTCCCTCCCAAAGCCCACTTTTCTGTTTGGTATTACCTCTTGAGTTGAAAATGATTTTCTTGTTTGAACTGAGGTTGCTCTCCACTGGATCCCTGTCACCTTACTTGAGCAGTCAGGTTACGGTTGAACCTGCTGCCGCAACACTCAAGGCGTCACGTAAGACAAAACCAGGATGAGGTCAATGTTTCACAAACTAAGTCAGTGCAGCTGTATCTCTTACCAGGTGTATTTATAGAACCATTCACAATGGTGGGGGAAGTAATGGTGTGTGTGTGTGTGTGTGTGTGTGTGTGTGTGTGTGTGTGTGTGTGGGGTCTTAAATAGCATGAGCCTTTGTCTGGACTCAGACTGGAGGACTAGAGCAGATTCCACAGTAACGTAATCAGGTTGTTGCTGCTGCTGTTAAAGTTTGATGGTATGTAAGTGGAGTTTTGAAGAATCAGATGTGTTCATTTGGGACAAGGTGACATTATTTCATTATTTATTTAGCTAACCTTTGGGTAGACTACCTGATATAGGTCAATTTACTGCCGATTCCTTCCTTAAAACAGGAAATGATTCTGCTACAATTAGTTTTTAACATTTATTCGAGAATTGTAAGGAAAAATAATCACTTTCGTAATTCTCTTACGCCATGAAATCAATAAGACATTATTTTAAAACACCCTCAGATTGGCTTGGGTAGTTTGTGTCCCCCATTAGCACTGATTACGGCATTAATTCTCCTCGTGGCGATGGCCCCATTAAAGGTGTTTCTGAGGTGCAGCGGGCAGAATTGCCTGATTCTGTGCCATTAGATTTGGTTAACCAGGGTTCTGGTGATCTGTCACCGCTCCTCTGACTGCAAACAGGCCCGATTGGACATACTGCAGTGGAACGGTGACTAGCACAATTCCAGTCATGGTGCTCCAGCTGTGGGATTCATGATGATGTCGTTTAGTTTTGGGTTAGTTGCACAATGCAGTGGTCGTTTGAGATAATGTGCATGAGGACGTCGTGGTTATTTCTCTAAAAACTGATTTTCAGCTTCAAGACTCCTCACATAAATCAGTCAAATGTTACCACACCTCCTATCTGAAGAAACAAAACACCTGCCCTAATTGCGGATTTGGAAACATTAGGTTTTTAAATGTTTTCTGAAACCGAGCCAAAAATGTGCGTTTTTTAATCCCCGGAATGAGTTGTAGGAGTTTTACAATTTACTGACTGGTTTTCTCTCTGGCATCATCGTCTGCTTGTTCTGCAGTTTCCCTGAGGGCTGAGTAGAAGCTCGCAGATTCTCAGCAGGACCTGGTTACCGTGAGCTGTGTTTTTTATACGTTGATTGGCAGAGCTGTAGTTTTCCCCCAGTCTTCACTCCTTATGCAGAAAAGACGCCTCTATCTTAGGATGGGGTATCGTTTAGAAATGCCATGATGTCACCGCCAGTGTCGTCATAAAGTGATGCTGCCATCTCCATCAGGTACACCACTCCCACAGATGGTATAGGCGGCTGTCGTTGCGGATCACTCGATGTGATTGGCTGCTAGCAAGAGCTTTAAATAGTGTTTTATTCTAGATCTGGTTGCAAAAAGGATTAAATACAAGTATTGTTTGGATGTAGAAGTTTTTACAGTACTTTGCATTTAGAATTCAAATCAAGGATCAGGTTTCTCTTAAGTTGTTTACCTTGGATCTGGTTTGTTTGGTTTCTTATTTAGTTTTCAAGTGCACTAAAGACATCGCCAGGACAACCTACTTCATGCTGGTATCATCTATGTGGGCTTTTGTCAACTTATACTTCATGATGTCATTGATATGCAGACCAGCGCGCTTCTGACATTGTTGCCTCCATAGATGACCTTTTACATTTGAGCGGAGAACGATAAATTAACAGATTCACGTCGTTACTATCATTCTAGCAGCAACAACCTCAAAGGCAATACAGCACCTAAGGGTGACTTTACACTTTAACGTCTCGCTCTTTTTTTCTTCCAGAAAATAAATAGTTCTTTCCAGTTGACTTTTAATCTCATCTTTGGAGCATACCACTACCATTTCTTTACACCTCGGATAAAACTCGGCTGTCTTATCCGGTCCTTGGTCTGAAGGAGGTTTCACACCATCAATTTGGGTCCGGATCAAACTGAAGAGTATGAAAGTAGATTTATGTTTAATATTAGACATATGTGGATAAGTACAGATTATCAATTTTATTATTATTATTAAGAACGTTGCTATTTAAAGCATAAATGCAGTGATGTGTGTTTTTATTTTTGGATTCAAACTATCCCATTTAAGAACAAGTAGTGATTTGATGCTTGTGATTGTAGAATGATCCGTGTATCATTATTCCTAATTTCTTATATCTTTCTTTCGTAGGGTTATATTTGTTCTAAGAGCTTTTTAGAACACACAGATCGGCTATAAACAGTGGTTTCTGTGTTACATGTATTTTCTTCGTGTTATTAAACAGCATCCTGTTGTGTAAAATAATGTGTGTATCCACGGTTGAAAACAGTGCCCGAAAATCGGATGATGAGTTTATTCTAAAAATAAAATGGAATACTTAATGGAGTAGAAAAATGGAAACGCTACCCCTCAGAAATGGAGGATATAATATTAGCAGCTTCTTGACGCTTCTCCACTGGATGTTGCTTATCTACTTTGACCACATCTGGTTGCATATTTCCCCCACAGATATTTGCACAAAGCCTTCAGACATCTGAAAATGATCCAGAGTGCTTCCTGAATGTCGTCACAGACCGTTGGGTCATTGTGGAACTCTGAGTGCCGGTAAGACTGCTCACTGAGAACATGCGCTGACAAAAGGACTGAAAGGGACTGGTCATGAGCTTTCCTACACGCTACCATGTAGACGGGACGGATGTGGCTTTTTTGCACCTCACTGGTCTATATAAATGCTTTTAGAGCTTAGTGATGGAAGCGAACACATACTGTGTGTGTCCTATAGCCTGAAGATTTAAAAAGTAGCCCATTACAGTTAGCAGTAAACTCAAAGAGGAAAAATCAACTGAAAATTTAATCAAATTTGTGAGCGAGCGCGACATCCTGGAACTCCTTACCTACCCTCCAATCAGCTGCCATGTAACAAAGAAAGTCAATGATTGGTGTTGCCTAGTTATGCTGTTGTTAACATAGTGCTTTTGGGCACATATGTTAAACATCACACCATATGCTGATGATGTTGTGTTATATACGTCACCCCCCTTTCACTTTCATCACTTTCAACAGAGGCCTGATGTGGAACTGTTTAAGATGTTGATGCTCGAATGGTGTCTTTGAATGTTTGAGTCATTCCTTTCATATTGACTGTTAGGGACACGATAGGAGTGTCGGTGTCAGTCCTGGTTCTAGGTGTGCGTCCCCGTATCCGGACTCTTAAAAGTACGCTTATACAACTGCACCACATTGTGAACTAGAAGTTACACTCAGAGGACATTCTGCAAATTTAGGTATCCAACTGACACGCCCTGCTCTGCTCTGATTGGTTTGGCATAATGATGACTTTGCTCACGTAGCCAATCACTGAAAGAATGTCAACCACACACGTGAGAGACGTCTTTATCATATAACACCAATTCCTTTTCCATTAAAACTTTACAATCTAGTCACGTTCCCCTCCGTACGACCAACCTTTTCACCACGTGTCATTAAAGTAATCCCACCTCTCTCTTGCTCAGCTCTTCCCATAGTCTTCTTCAAAGGAGTCGTTGATTATAATATCTGTCAATGGTGCAGGGTGTTTGCAGGATACTTTTGATCTCAACATGGAATCAGAAGTTACTCCGGGCGCCGCTGGTTTTTGTTCGTTCAGCTGTCTAAAGGGCCCCTCAGTGAATATTTGCATCCTTTGAAGTTTCTCACATCTCTGTATTTTTGATTTAACCTCATTTTATGGCTGTTGCTGCTTTAGGGGACATTAAAAAAAAAGATTTTTTCTTGAAATGTTAAATGTTACTTGGTTGAGCTGCTGATGAAACAATGAACTGATTGAGTGTCTCGCAACAGGCAGCGGCTGGTGAGGGCACAGATCAGCCCCCTGGCACACCCCGGGGCAAAGAGCGGCATCGGGAGGCTCCACGCCTTCCTCCATGGCTGATCACACATGTCAAGGGAAAGTTTTAGTCAAGAGGGACTGATTAACAGAGAGTTCAGGCATTTATAAATGTTGGAGTCGTTGTAAATCAACCAACTCTCTCTCTCAATAAGTGCATGATTCTACCTTACAACCTTTTGTATAGCAAGGCAGCGCCACCCGACTGAACGTGATGTTTGACTCTTCTTGAGCGCACACACTGGAAAGAATATTATTAAAATGAATCCGACATGAGTAAGACTACATTAGTTTCAGGCTCTGAATGTGGATTAAACTAACGTAATCTAAGTACTTAATGAGTAAAAGATCTCAGACATAGTTGTTGTCGTGTGATAGTAGAGGTGGACGAGTCTTCCCTCGTGTGTTGGTTTGTTGTGCTCAACCAAATATGAAACAAACAAAGAAAGAAAGAAGGAAAAAAAAACAACCCTTGCAGGTGGACTGATCTCAGTTTCACCATTTTTTTAGGTCTTTTATTTCCAACTCCTGCTAATGTTTCAAAAGAACAAAGGGAATCAAGCAATTTATTATAGGTGCTATACAATTGTCCTTCGATGTCACAATATGAGGATAAAGGGATAAAAAGAAAAAAGTAAATGGAGATGAGGCAATTACAACTAAGTCCTGGGGGAAATACCAGACTCTTCAGAAGAGTAATGTTCCTCAATGATCAGCAGCGATTGACCATCAGTGAGTTTGACTGATTCTTCAGTCTCTGTGGTTACTACTGTTAAAAGAACATTAATTATTGCTACTTGAAAGTAGTTTTTCTATCCGTGAGCACGGCGACATCACTGAAATGGAAACTAGATTGGCGAGATGACTCGACTGACTGCAAACAATTCAACTATCCAGTTGGAGTCTCTTAGTTTGAACCGTTTTATTTGGGTTTGATGCTGAGAGTTAAAAGTGAAAGCAAGAAGTTGAACTGTAAACTCTGATGTCTGGGTCTTGCGGTCAGACTCTTGTCAATCATCTGTAGGATTTGTTTAAAGTCTGCATGAAGAGCTGATACGCATAACCAACCATATCATTATCAACACTGACAGGTAAGGTCAAAGTTCATGTGTCGGAAGCGGGAAAAATGGACAAGAGTAACGACCTGAGAGACTTTGTGCAGTGTCAAATTGTGTTGGCTATACGACTGGGTCAGAACATGTCCAAAACAGGAGCTCTTGTTGGGTGCTCCCGCTCTACAATGGTAAGAAACCACCAAAGGGTTCTAATCAGAACAGCTGGATGATATCATGGGTGTCCCAGGCTAATTGGTGAGTGAAATCTAGACTATATTGTCTGATCCCACAGAAGAGTTATTGCTGGTTCTGATAGAAAGGTGTCAGAACACATAGATGCTTTCAATGGTATGTCTGATCATGACAGAGCTCCAGGACTCAGCGAGTTATTTGATGACCACAGTCATGGCAAAATGCCAAAAATCAACCCAAGTTAAATGAAATCGGAGTCTACCTTTCTGTCTTTGTACTTCATCCCCTCGTTAAATTCTGGGGGGTTTAGTCTTCAGAGAACCCGTCCAGATGAGCCACATTACCCCAGTCCAAGTGTTAAGCCCGTAGTCTTCTGCCCTGCTGATGTGTCTTTGATCAGTTATCTGAAGCCTGGAGGCTGATACTCAGACGTCTACAGACTTGGAGGAGAACAAAAGGGAATTTCCCTCCAATGAAAAATGAAATAAGACATTAATCATTTTTCTTACTAATCCAGGAAAAAGTTTTCAACTCTGTTTTAAAACACTGGTGGAGCAGCTGAACGCAGTGAGAAGCCAAACCATAACTGTTGCAGCTGTACCTACGTCAGTTTGAGAGCCCACGCAAGGCAACGGTAGGAGGCTGGGAGCATGTGACGGACAAATGTACCGGAAAACCTCAAAGCCCTTTTTATTTCAATCGCGGCCTCAATCCGCAGTAGTTTGTGTTGGTTTGACTTGACAACAAAACAGTTCTGAGATGAGTCCAAAAACTTGTGGCTTGCTTTTCCACTTAAAGGACCAGTTCACCCAGAAATGAAAATTCAGTGATTATCAACTCATTTGCTGATGGAACGTTTGGACAAGTCCACCAAACATTTCTGGAGCTTGACAGTAAAACTCATCTTAGCCATTTTTTCTGAAAAAAAAAAATCTTAGACAAGGACGTCAAAGGAAAATACGTCCTCGCTGCTTCAACCTACTTTTTGTGGGACTGGCTAGATTACTAAGTTAAGTAAATTTGATGTTTTATTATTTTAGAGTGTAGTTTGTGAATCTCAGTGGAAACAACCTGATCTCCATCCTGTGTGAGCCCCGCTTTAAAAACTTCAATCGAGGTTTCATTAGGATTGAGATTCATTTTGACTGAAGATTCATATTTTAGTGGAATTTTCCTTTAAAGCACTGCAGTGACTTCAGCTGCTAAGTATTTGTTCTCAGTGTTGCTGACGCTGCCGTTGTTTCCCTGAAGGTGTTTCCTGCAGACTGATGGAGTCGTTGCTCAAATTGACAGATCTAGGTTCAGTCGGCCTGTTTCCCTTCAATTCCAGCCAGACTGTGAAAAAACCCTGAGAGGCAAAATCAGCAGAAGAGAAACTCTTGCCCAGCAGCACTCACCACTGCATCATGTTGGGCGACCGGAGGCATCTTGCCCGTTTCTGTGGCGTGGTTCTTAAACGTGTTTGACGGGTTGCCTGCAGACTCGGGCCGCTGCGTTATTCGACGCTCATGTCACCTCGCCTGAGAGCTGAATTGGTGTTTAACATGTGCCCGTCTCATATTTGTGCCGTCTGCACTGTCAGTTCGCTTTGCGAGCAGCATCTGGCTTCAGTCACCATGAACGGGTTTGGAGCCAAAATGATTCTGCTGAAGAGCGCTGGTAGCCGACACACATGCAAGAGGAATCTGACAGAACAGGCAGGCAAACGTGCGGCCGACTGTCTGCCACTGCTTTGTTACACAATGCTGTTGGCTGTGTGTGTGTGTGTGTGTGTGTGTGAGACACTGGTGACCAGAGCAGAACAAAGCAGTCTGCGACCAGAGAATTTGGGCGTGGCCCCCTGCTTGATGAAGTGCCGTATGGACCTCTGAGTGTTCTACATCTGTGTGTTTGGGCTGTAGCTGAGCATCAGACCTCAGCATGTTGTGATGTTGTGACTTTTGACGGAAATGTGTTGTCTTGGGTCTTGATAACACTCAGTGTTGTGGAAAAATATCGGGACCCATTCTGGTTTCTTCCATTTTTGTATTTTTCTCCTACTTAGCTGTGCCGGATATTTAAATCTCCTTCGTCTTCTTCTTTGTCTTTCGGCTGCTGCCTTTGGGATCGCCACAGCGGATCACCTTTTTCCATCCTTACATCTGTAACCTGCTGGCTAACAGTACGAGTGAGGGTGTTTTTAACCCGGGCCGCAACTAACCCAGTTTGGAAATCAGTATTGTGCTCCGCACATGGATTTGGCATAGTTTTTAAACCGGATGACCTTCCTGACGCAACCCTCCCCATTTATCTGGGCTTGGACCCGGCACTAGAGGTACACTGGCTTGTGACCCTAAGGCTAATGCATTTATTGATCTAAAAAGTTATGTAATACCAGCTGGGACTGTGTGAGTAAGTATTCATACCCTGAAGCAGCTAATACCGGTCCCCGCCGGACTAGACACATCCAGAAAAGATCAGTACCAGCCCTGTACAACCACAACATCCCTTCAGTAGACCATCTTCAGAAGCAGGAAGTTGGCTCCTAGGTCTCACCGGTAGCACACTATTCCAAAATCAAAAGAAACTCCAAAACAGTTGAGGAAGAAAGTGACAAGAAAGGATCATTCTGGAAATGCTTGCAGTGAGACACGGTCTCTACTGAGGAGAAGAACCTGTCATGGTTTTGGTTTCTGGTTTTATTTTGAAACGATTTAGTTCTATGAGATGTGGATAACACGGTGACTCCAACTGGACCGCGGGTTTGAATGTGTGTTTTAACAGTTGAATGTCTGCGTGTGTTGGCCCTGTGATGAAGAACATAGTTCAGGGGTTACTCAGCCTATCGCCCAAATAACCGAACAAAAGTTTACAGAAAACAGATGGATGGTAAGGATAGTTCTCTGCATTCAATCTCATTGCACCCGTGTTCTGCTCCAGGTTTTTACTTTTATCTTATCCCTTTGTACTTCTCCTTCCCTCGTTGTCTGGATTCCTCGTCTCATGTTTCCTGCTCTCTGTGTTGTTCACCTGTCTTCACCTGTTCTCCATCTGTCCTTGTTGCTCCATGTGTCTTACTCTTTGTCAGTTCATTTGTTCATATGTCGGATGTCTCCCTCAGTGTTTTTCCATGTTTTGGGTAAGTGTTCTCCATAGTTTCTCTTTTTTAGATAGTTCGTTTTTTGGATTTGTCTGGGTTATTTTTTTAGATTTTGGATTTTTTTGAATCAACACATGAACACAGTTATATAGTTTTTCTAAAGTTCACCTTATTAAATCACTAAATTGAACTATTTCCTGTGTCGTCTGCATTTGTGTCCTTTATTAGAACCGCACACACCACTAGTAATCCCTGAAAAACATTAACCGCTCACCTGAATTCTACCACAACACACCTTGATGACCCTCACAGCCTTTGGGAGAATTGACTTTTGACTAATGAGTGGACGGCTGAACTGTTTGAAGACAGGGTCTCTGCTACATGTGGCGTAAACCAAACACAGCATTCCTCCAGAGGACCATCAGACCTGCAGTCAAGCATGGAGGTGCCGCTGTGATGTTGTGGAGATGTTTGCTGCTTCAGATTCAGATTTCACAATTGAACAGACTCCATCTTCTTCACTCATTCATGAGAATGCTGCAGCGGAGAGATGTTTTATCCACAGAAGAACTTATGATCGGAAGATGGTGATTGGATGTTCATTTCTGGGGGCTGGTTTTTTTTTTATCCAATAGTTTGTGTTTTCCATTGCTGCTCCAACAGACTGAACTGGATCTTGTTGGTATTTGAAAATCCGGAATTTGAAGGTGTTTTCATAGAGAATACCAATAATATCAATAATTTTAGATTTTTAGACCACAGTTTATAACCTCCCTATTATTATTTATTTTATTTTCTTAATGCATCTATTTATTTATTTTCATTCTCTTCAGAAAAGCGGTCTCCAGTCCGGGGCTTCTCCCCCCTCCACTTTAACATTGTGTGACAGGATATTTGTAAACAGTTCCCATAATTATGCAGAAATTTGTTTTCATGCATGATGCGCATATGTGTTCTGTAGCTTCGGGGTTCAGGGGTCAGGAAATGTAGACAGACATGTAAAAGAGTACATTCCTATCTACTCTCTAGAATGTTTTACATCCTTAGTTGCAGTCCTAACTGTAGTTAACCTCTTTATATTATATAAAGTATGAGTATGGCTAGGGCTATGGCTGTTTTTCTGTGTTCCTTTCCATTCCCTTGCGTGTCTCCTCTCTCTCCTCGTGGTCCTAAGAGTTTTGTCATTCTGCCAAGGTTGTCCGAAAGTTGCTCCCTTCTGCCGTCTGTCCTTATTTACTGCTCCAGTCTGCAGAAGGACGAGTGGGAATGAAGCCAGTAGGAGCCGGGGATTCTAAATCACATGGGAACACTTCAGGATGAGACAGAGACGACGTCTCCTCTCCCGTCTCACTGTCTGATGAATGTTTTTCATCTCTTTGTGGCGTTGAGGTCCTGTCTTTAAGGGTGACATGGAACTCCATGATATTTCTGTGGCGGCCAATTTCCCTAAAATGTAAATAACCCACTTTTATCCAACTGTAGTCAAATGAGTGTGAAGGGGTCTGTTGAGTCGTGTGTCACATCAAAGATCTTCTCTCATCACGATCTCCACGCCAACGCGTTTCCATCGCTTTGTTTTTCTGCCTCTGTTTTCCTGATTTATTCATCAAGGTTTGTTAGTTGAGAAGTCTTTAGTTGATTTTGCTTCCACATCATTTTAAGTGGAAGGTTTTTACTTTTGGGGCGTTGGATAGGGAGATACTTGAGTTACACATAGAATTTACATTTAACATTGTTACTAAGTTCAGTGGAGACGAGCGACGTTTCGATCTTGTCGATTCAACGTGAATAATTTAATAACTTACTCAGATTTAATAAATTAATGCAAAAATACTTATAGACCTCATGTGTTTATGTGTACGTTAAAGAAAACGTCCATATTGATACATGAAATGTGAATTCAAGTGATTGTTATTGTACATAAAACCTAATGGATTTCAAATGAGCCGTTTTAATCCTTTTAAAAATTTAGTTTATATACATTTATTTATAAAATACTGCATTAGATTTGACCTTTTTTTTTTTTTAATTTAACTTATTAAATCAAAATGTTTTAAAATGTCTCGTCTAAGTGTAATGTTCTAATGTGAGAAAAATAAATTTTGCTTTCTTTTGTGCTTTTAAAATATTTAAATATACTACATATCCGGAGCCTCATTAACTCAATAAACTGGCAAAGAAACCATGTTCTCGTCCCGTCTTCACATATTTTCATGTCCTTACATTTTTATTTTATTTGATAAAGCAATATAGAGCTGAGATGATGAGTTGATTAATCCTTCGGTTCATCATCATCTGCAAAATGAAAATAGTGCTATTCGATGTAAGGTTTCGTTTCAATGTAGCCTTGACTGAAATACACGTGTATATGAGGATATACTAAAAGAAAAACAACAGGAAATTATCTACCATACCATAATTAATTATACTTTCCTTTGATGCTGTCCATGTTCTTTAAAATTGAGGATCTTTGAGATTTGGACTGTTGGTCAGGACATTTTCCAAACCAAATTAATGAAGTGAATTGCATAAAATACAGCATTAAGTGTCCGTTGTCGCCCTTCAGCCGCTTAGCAACAGTCCTTTAAACATCATGAGGATCCTCAGTGTGTGTTTCCTCTCTGTCTGGATTCATAAACACTTAATAACAAGAAAGACGGCGGCTGTTTTTTCAACGTCATCTATCCCCTTTCTTCTGCTCTCATCCTCATTATGGGTCCGTTAATGAAGGAATATGTCGGTACCGTAAAGCTCGATCCTCTCCCTCTTGTCCTTACAAACCAGTCTTTGATTGATGAATTCATTCAGCAGTTCCATACCTCTTCAGGCTTCCCTCACGATCCGTGGTTGCCATAGGAGACTCAGTTGCTCGCCAATAAAACAGCTGGTTGGTAACAATGAGGCTCCCTGCTGAGGAGGAGCTGCGTTTATTAATGAAACAGCTTCAGGTCGGCAAGATTCTTGAAAAATCCACAGGAAATGAATCAACTGCAACTGTTTTTCACAATTATTCACCGGAATTGATTGTGTTTTAAACACCAAGTTTCATTTCTCATTTCGGCGAATTTGCAGCTCTGTCATTTCAAATTTGATAATAATACATTTTCAGCCCTTAGGAGGCCTGAGATAAAATGAGGCAGGTTTTAAATATGTTAAAGTTCTTTTAACAAGACTTAAAAAACGCTCATTTAAATATTTTTGTCACCCTTCAACATGAACACTATCACATGCTGTTGTGCACACACACCACTGTTTAAATAAACAAAATAACTTTCCAAATAAATGGAATTCCAGTATTCCTTCATATCGGACATACTTTTTTGCCCGTACGGACGTGAGATTGGTCTTAAGTTTCATCTGTAAAACATCTGGAACTCTAAGTTGTTAGAACCTATAGAAACCATTTCCATCCGTTTTCTGTAATCACTTATTTTTTGCAGTGTTGCCAGTCTACGGGCGAGAGGCGGGGTTTTCCCCGTCTCCAGGTCATCACAGGGCCAACATACAGAGACACGCTATCCACTATCACAGTCACATCCACACTCACCTCCACTCCATGTTTTCGGACTATGGGAGGGAAGCCGGAGAACCCCTAAGGAACCCGTGCAGACACACGGAGAACATGCAAACTCCAGCTGGATTAGAACCCAGAACCTTCTTGCTGTGGGGCAGCACTACACTACTGCCAACCTGCAGTAATCCATATTTACTGTATTTAGTTTACTATGGTACAGAATATATGTCAAATCTTTTACCTATTTCATAATACATTTTTTTTTTGTTGATATATCACGGATCACCTGATTCATTTAGAAAGAACTAGATGATCATCTTAATTTTTGCTGTTTTGTCAAATAGATTTAATACATTTAAGCCTTCAAAACACAAGTAAACCCGATACGTTAGTTTGGGCTTAAAACGATCTCAACATTAAAAATGTTGAACATAAGAAGAAGCGGTGAGTCACTTTGGGAGGCTGAGTGGACACGCAGACATGATGAATAAGGAGCTAGAGGCAGTTGCTGTTGATGACGAGCTCTCTGTTCCCTCGGAGGCGGCAAAATGAAGAATCTGTAGAATAATGAGGCGAGCGAAGCAGCAGCACACGAGGATGATGATGACGGCCGTTCATGTGGAAACACGCGCTCTCATTGGTCGTTTAAGAACGAAGGGGCGCGTGCTATTGGCTTATTACCTAGATGTGCTTGGCTGTTGTCACAGTGCAGAAGTCTTACCACGGAGTGTGTGTGTGCGAGTGTGTGTGTGTGTGTGTGTGTGTGTGTGTGTGTGGGTGTGGGTTTAGAAGCGCAGGTCAAGGTGAAAGCAGTGGGTTTTCATTTAGTCAGACCTGGGTGTGAAAGCTGGCCCACTGTGGCTACAAGGGTGTGAATGAAGGGTACACACTCCCACGCACACACACACACACGCCTTGCGCACACACCCACACACACACAAAAACAAACACACACACACACACACAGATAACTTGCTTCCACTTTTGAGCCTCATGATAGAGACCCCAGTCTATTAAAATCATCACTAATGTCACTAATATTTTTCTAACATGAGTTTTTTGCAGTGTTTATAGAAATTATAGATAAAACAATTAACTCATTAAAATAGAGGACATGTAGAATGAATTGAAATAGTTAATCCATAAATAATCAATTAAACCTTCAATGAGTTTATTTCTTCGGTTCCAACCTTTGACTGTTATGATGAGATCATATAAGATATTAATACCAAAGTGTCTTTGAGCAAGATACTGAACCCCAGGTTTCTCCTGAGGGTTGTTCCATAGGTGTTTGAATAGTTACGGTTTGAACAGTTACAGTTTGAACAGTTACAGTTTGAACAGTTACAGTTTGAACAGTTACAGTTTGAACAGTTACAGATAACAGTTGCTGCTCCTGATGAGCAGATTGCTCCATGCGTGGTCGCCTCTGCTACCACTGTGAC
>VRLP01006321.1:0-29359 GCA_009660295.1 Lophius piscatorius
AATACAGTTGACTGTTGAATCCAGTGAGTATGTTTTAAGTTATTAAAGTATCTTTGCCTTATTTAGGCTTCATCCTCAATCATAAAGCATTCATATATTTAGTGGGTTAGGGTTAGGGTTAGGGTTTATTTTTAAGCCAAATTACTGGACGAAGACTGAGAAAAAAATCCACCCACCGTTTTTTTAAATTTAGAGTTTTATCTCATATTGCCTTAAATATACCTTAATTTTGAGCATCAAAGTTGGCATTGTTGTCATAAAATAATTAATTTAATCATTTGATTCAATCATTCAAATACTTTGGACATTTAAGCTTAGGTTTTTTTTTTTGTCATTATCAGAAAATATAGTGATAACAGAACTATAAGTAGATTGAATGTTAAAAAATAAGGCTGTTAGCAGATGATGTGATTGTATTTGTTAAATTCTTGTTGAGGGCAGAAACACAGTGTGACTGGTTCTAGCTCCAGAAAATTACTTTTTGGTGAAGGCTTACAGCTAACTGTTGAATCCAGTGAGTATAATTTAAGTTTTTAAAGTATATGAAAGTATCTAAGGAAAGCAAGAAAAACCATTTGCATCTTCAAAAACACAGAGAGCTTTCATATATAAATTTTTTGTGTAAATGTATTTGAATGCTTGATTACTAAACGCCCCAAAACTCACCTCTCTGTTACCATAAATCTGTTTGACAGATTTTATTATTGTTTTTCCTCATTTGTGCTGCTATTTTTACTGCATGAAGACCAGATCATGAGACAAATGTACCCACTCATTTCTTCATTTATACATGAACTAATAGTACCTAAACGAGACGCTCATGATTAACAAACTATGTTGTATTTTCTTAAAATAACTAAAAAAAAAAGTAAATGTTCACTTTCAACACTTTCAAATGTTTAAAAGTTGATCACTATGTAGACTTTGTTCTTCATAAGATAGTATAAACCTTTGAAAAAGTATATTTAATCTAGCAAAATAGTGCTGTTTGCTGGTGATACAATTGTATTCACTGAGTTCTTGTTGAGATCAGGAACACAGTGTGACTAATACTGGTACAGGAAAAATAACATTTGGTGAGGGAATACAGTTGACTGTCGAATCCAGTGAGTATAATTTAAACATTTTAAGTATCTTTGTAAAGAGTTTTCATCTTCATTTACCCAAAACACAGAAGGCATTCATAATTTAATTATTTTGTCGATGCAGCTGAGCTCTATGTTCTTGTCAGAATCAATGTCCTCACATGCTCAAATTAGAACCTTATGTACCCCACCAGACTACGGCATTAAAAATGGATTTTTTAAATTTCATATTTGAAAAACATACAGATATTTATTTTATAGCTCAGTAAAGATTACCCATGTCCCATTTCATTAAAAATTGATGTTCACTTATACCCCGGCGTTTTTTATTTTAAATATTTAATTATATTTACTAAAGGTTCACCAATGCGGTCAGACAATGTTGATGCAGTTTTTGTTCCCGTCAGAGTGACTGTGTGACTTCTGGTGCAAACTGGAAACTGATTTTTGGAAAAGAAGTCAAACTAACTGTCGAGAGCAGTAAGTAATCACATTACAAATACTGATAATATTCATCTTGTTTCAGGCAAACATCCTGTTTTTTTGTTACGATGGCAAGAATTATCATTAGGAATGGAATGAAAGAGCTTCACCACATATTTACGCATATACATAGATATATAGACATATACATATATTGAACATCAATATGTTGAACATCAATATTCATTTTTGAAAACTATGTAGCGATGTGAAAAAGTTTCTGGAAGAATCCAAAATTAATTCAGACAATTAATTTCTTATTTCCTCGTCGTACAAACAACCTCTATTTTAATTTCTCTCCTTGGGGTCAGACTGTTCTCATGTCCTGCAGAGTCTTATCTCCATACTGTAGTCAGTGAGATTTAACTTCTATGCAGACGATGTGATGCTATTTGATACCGTTGCTTTAGCTTTTTGCTGAGAGATAAAATGCTGTGTGACTGAAAACTGGAAGATCATTTTTGGGGAAGGCATCAGACTCATTGTGGAGGACAGTAAGTTAAATCATTATTATTATTATTATAGATAATCAAATGGCTCTACATTAAAAAAAAAAAGTCTGCTTAAGTTAGTTTATTTCCTGTTATGAAAGTTAGAACCTTCATAACAGGAGTTATAAGTTAAGAAGAGGTTATAAGGTCTAAACGCAATGCAATTAGATTCACTTAGATTGTGCAGCAAATTTAAAGCTAAACTTACAGAACGGGTTCAGCGATTGTTAAAGAAAAAAATATGAAGATGAATATTTATTTTTGAATCTATGTAGCAATGTGAAAAAGATTTGGTATTCCTTGTCTTAAAAACAACCTCATTACAAAAACAATCTCCTTCGGAGTCAGGAGAATGTTTCAGAAAACTTTTTTACTAATTTTGAATTTTAACTGTTCTTATACTTGCTTTATTTTATTTTATGCTCAGCATCCGCATTTGTTCCTCAGCATCATTCATCTAAGTAATGAACCAAATTTAATAAAAAATGTTATGGAGGCTTTGGGCTGGGGTCGATGAAAACGTATATCACAAATAACTTCTTTAGTTCCATTTTCTTTGAAATAGCTTTTTTGATTAATATTCAGATATATTCAGATATTTATTTATATTTATTTAAACCTGTTCAACTTAATGGACCTATAGTCGAGGTTTTCGCTATCTTTTTAAAAAATAAAACCCTTGGTTTAGGTCACTGCCAAATGTTTGGAGTACGTGCATATATAGCTCCCCCTAATGAACATAGATGGTATTGTAACACCAAAATCCCCCTCTATGGTCAAATTCCCATTTTTGGCCCATTCTTGGTCTACTGGCTATCCAGCTGTGCCAAATAAAAGGCCTCCTGGTCCTCACTCACAAAAACTGTGTAGAATAGCATTTACTTTGTGGTATTTCTAACAAAATTGATTCACTAGTTGTCAAAGTGTTTCTGAGTAAGTTTATTGATTGTTTTGTTTCAGGGAGTTACTGTAATACAATGATTTTCTTCGGTTTTAAACTAAAAGTTAAATCAGTTGAAGATTGCTCGCACATAGTAACAGGTAAATTTTAAAATAAATAATTACAGGTCTTACACTTTCCATAGACACCAAGGTTATCCAAGTACACCTTATAGTTGTGGAGCTTTTTGAAGTTTAATTTGGATATGTTATTCTGGTGACGCTCATCTTAAAATAACAGGAACAGACCAAATCATATTTTCTTTTTTTTAAGGCTGAATGTAAGAGTTACAATTTTTTGTAACCATTTGCCGTTTGTATTAATTAGTCTGGTTAATCTGCTCTAGATATTGTTCCCATCAACTTCACTGTGTGACTGCTGGAATGAACGCTAGGCTTATTTTTGGAAAAGGGACCAAAATAAGAGTAGAAAACCGTGAGTGAATGATCTTTGTTGGTTTTCTCCTCTCGCCTTATTGTTGCCATTATTCACAAATCAATATTTGAAGTTATTGTGATTATGGAAAACATTACACACATGGCAGTTGTGGATGAAGCGTTCATATCCTTTACATGAGATTAAGTACTTGTAACGTACTGTGAAAATAGTTCACTGCAATTAAAAGACTTCCATGCAAATCTTTACAGGAGTAAAAGTATGAAAGTATTATCAGCGAAATATTCTTTAATTATCAAAATAAAAGCACTCATTGTGCAGTAAAATACTCCCTGTCAGTACTTCACTATTATATTAGGAATATTATAACAACTGTGTTAAAGTGTAAGCCTATGCTAAAGCTTAACGGCTGCTGTTAAGTAGTTATCAAAGCTGTTTTATAAAAATCAGTTATAAATTTTGTCCAATGTTTGGAGGGATCTGAAATATTGTAATCTGAAAATGAATTGGTAGCTGCAGCCTTCAGAGAAACGTAGTGGAATATAACATGTCAAGTATCATCAGATAGAAATGATCACGTAAATTACAAATACCTTAAATCTATACTTTTGTAAATATACTTATTTATCTATCACCCCTGCTCAAAGTGTATAAAATTTACAAAACTATTTTGCAATAGTTACTCTGGTTATTCTGGTATGCAGTTATTGTTCCGATCAGCCTCATTGTGTGAATGCCGGAGGCAACACGAGGCTCATTTTTGGAAAAGGGACCAAACTATTAGTAGAAAACAGTGAGTAAATGAAAAAAATTGCAGTCAGTTCCAAGTTAATTTAATTCATTTAATATGAATTCAAAATAATTAAAAATGCTTATCTAATGTTATTGATTGATGTTTGTTGATTTTGGTGCTTTTGATGCCGAAAGCTGAATTTAATTTTCCCAGATTTTTTAAATTGCATTTCCTTGAACATTGCTTGCATGTTGAATAGATGTCTTATATTTATTAAATCTTTTTAAATTATTTTAAAAGTCTTTTGAAGATTTTACCCAAATAGTGATTTGAATGTAAGCATCATAATTTGTAATGTGACTGTTGGCAGCTAATACTGTTTATTTTAGACATACGGTCGTCAGTGAATTCAACCTATTTGCAGATGATGTGATGCTGTTTGTTACTGTTGCTATAGTTTTTTGCCGTGACATAAAACCCTGTGTCTGGAATATATTGTTTTGGGAGGGCATCGGAATGATTGCGGCGGACAGTAAGTTAAATCATCAAAGAATATATTTTTTACTTTTCATTTGTTTTATTTGTAGTAGAAAAATCTGAAGTGGGAGGATATCGGGCTTTATTTTCTGTTTTAGTAGATTTAACTTCTTCTAAAGGCTGTGATTCTTTTTGTTTATGGGGTCATAGACCGGATCTGACCCCATTAGATTCTGGTACATTTCTGGAACAGATTTTTTTTTCACTTTCAGATTACGAGATAAAGCCTATTTCTACATTTTCATTCGTTTCTCAGGGAATAATTCTGGTGAGACCAAATGAAAATGGCCTCTGTTAAACTTTTACTTCACTTGTGAAAATGGAATTTACGAGCTTCAAGATTTCATGTGATTTCATGTGATTTCATGTGATTTCATGTGATTTCATGTGATTTCATGTGACTGGATTTGTTTGTACCTGTGAAAAAAATTACATTTTATTACATTTGAAATGATAGAGTTCACATATGGAACTTTTCGTTTGCGAAACATTTTCTTGTCATTTGTGAACAAAGATGTCTGAATGTCTTAAAAATATAAACCTGTCACTTGTATTTTTCATTCACACATGAAAAAACTATCTCTGAAAAATGTCCAGTTCACACGTGATTTTATTTATTTTTTTTAGTTCACAAAGTATGACAAATTAGCACTTTTTATTCAAAGAAGCTAATGTAATTATTGTTTATCGCAATGAAAAGGATTAGTATAATCGGGGGAAAAAAAATGTATGCTATGTTATATTGTGTATGTTATGGGAAAGATTACTAATTACTGCAAAGTTTGAAGTTCTGAAAACAAACAAGTCTCTGAAGAATCAGAGATGGGTTCCAGCAGAGGATGGTTGTGGTGTACTGTTAATGGGTCCGGTTGTCTGTTTCAGATAGCACGGAACGGCCGTCCTACTACGAACTGGAAGATGGAGAAAGTAATGTTTGCCTGGCCACCGGTTTCAGCCGCCAAAAGGAGCTAAAGACGAGCAGTCTCTTCAATAACACCGAACCCGTCAGGATCTCCAATGACTCGCTGTACAATCAGGTGGTTTTCATGCTCTCCGAAGAGGAAAAGGAGCTCTGTGATGAAGGTGAGGCAGAACCATCTATGATAAATTGGATCGTCATTTCTGCTGAGAAAGTACTGAAGGGTAAAGACTGTGTGTGTTTCTCTTTCAGCGGCCTATGGATTTGGTCAATGTGAAACTGCTGTGAAGCAAGGTTTGTACTGATCCGGACTCAGGTTGATCCAGGATCTTTGAAGCTCGGCTTGAATTAACTTATTCCTGATATTTCCAGATCCGACGGTGAACCTAGTGTCTCTGACCGTCCTTGGAGTCAGACTCCTCCTCCTCAAGACCATCGTCTTCAACGTCCTGATGACGTTTCGGCTGTGTATCAGTCAGTGTGAGTAAAAAAAAAAACAACTCAAGAGGCTCAAATATTCTTAATCAGGCCCCGATTCCTGTTTCAAAAATAAAAACTCCTAAAGACGCATTTACTGGAGTCAGGCTCTTATTTCCTATTTAATGTTTCCTGTTTCCCTTGTTTTCCGGATACATTTCACAAAATTAACGCCTTTTTAGATTTTCCTCCCATATCTGAGTGACTGAAGACAGATATATATATAACTGTGTCATCTGCATTGAACCAAACAGAAAACTAATTTGTTGAAGATCTAAAAGTATTCCTGCAGTACGACCTTTTCACTTGCTATTGTGCGTGGGTTTTTCAAAAGATGTTTTTATTAACATCATCGGTATAAACACATATTTGATTTTTTTTTATCTTATAGGAACCAAGAAGATGTTCAGCAGTACAAATACTGGACCGGAAACTCCGCGACAGACAGACTCCCTGATCTGTTTGATGAAGTCATCGACCAGCCTTCAGTCCACATCCTGTACCGCAACATGTATAAAAATATTACCTGCTACAATATCTGTCATCTTTGTTAAGTTTTTTATTGTTTCTGATGAATGATAATGAAATCTTTGTCTCCTGATGATGTAAAGAACCGCTGTACACCGGACTTCCTGCTTGTCATTTTTACAATAAAGACATTGAAGAAATTCTGAGTGTGGATTTTCTTCCAAATTCCAGATATTTGATTATTTCTTCATCTGTTCTCAGTGAAAACACACCGAAAAGTGTTTTCCAACCTTGTTTGATGCAAACTCAACAAAATAGTGACACCATTATAAAGGAGCAATACTCTTTAGAGTTTTTTTTATCTTTCTTACAACTTTTTACTTTTACTCCCTACATTTTAGCACGAATATCTGTACTTTTCACCACTTACAATTTAAATCCCAACTCAATACTTCAGTTGATTATTTTCCTTTAGAATCATTGCATTACTTTCCCGTCATCTAGACCAACTATATTCGAAAACAGACGGAAAGAAACAGATCCTGTTAGACGTTTGGGCACAGTTTACCGTTCCCATGAATGCTACTATTTGATTTTACACTTTTAACATTTATACTAATCTTTTTGTTTTTAATCATTTAAAAATCTTACTGCTTTTTACATTAACACCTCACATTTCTTTTCGCTTTTATACTTATACTTTTATTTATTTATTTTTTTTCTGATATTACTACTTTATCTTTTATACATAAAAAATGTCATACTACTCATTTTTACTGACTTCACGTATTTTTTTACTTCAAGTTTATTTCAGAGTTATTTCTGTACGTCAGTGAAGACGTAGAATCAATAATTTAACCAGATTCATTCTTTTTTCACAAGTAACCGTACATCTACTCAAGTAAAGGATGTCGGTACTTTTTCCACCTTTGTAAATACATCATTTGCGTTTTAGTAATGTTTAGCTTTTGAATATACTCTTCATCCTTTAGTCATATTTTTCTTTGGAGCCGATTAAATTGAATAAAGCTAGACAAATGCAACAAACTACACCGCAAAAATGTTTTGATCAGACTTATCTTAAATCCAAAGAGAAAAATAATCATGTATTGCATTAGAGAAGTGATATCATTAAAACAAATACGGATTTCATGAGGTTTTTTTTAAAAACAACATATTTCCGCCATGTTACAGGATTTTTCATTATTTTCTTCATTCATCATGGATCCATTTTCTGTAGCCGATGACCTGCGCTGACATCAATGACATCAGAGCCAGCGCTGAGTGTATGAACGTGGATTCTAACTGGGTGCTCGTTTAGTTTGACCAGCAGGGTCCAAAACCTTACTAAAAATCTGAAAGAGAGGGGTAGTGATTCAAAACCGCTGCTAACCCTTCAACTGAAGAGTTTGGTGGATGAAAAAGGTCAAACCCCTTTGTGAAGGCCGGGTCCCACTTATAATCTGGAGTCTTGGTTGCATACATTTTTCAGTGATTGCATTCAAACAGATATTTGACCTCCTGTAGGACGTTCAGCGCATTGGGAAGGATAAGGTCACATTTGATCGCTCAGCTCTATGGTGGGCCCCTGGGGGACACAGGTCTTCTGATTATGTGCTTGATCATCACGTGAGTCATTAATAATGATAATAATACTAATTCTAACTTTATCGATCATACACTATCATCAACACTTGGAACCCGATTCAAAGTGTGAATGATGGTGAATCTGTCCGGGGAGAGATGTTAAGACCGCTGCATGTGGATGAGGTGATAGCGTGTACCCCCACTCTTCTTTAGAGGGAGACCACCCTCCAGAATGTGAATGTTTTTAACTTCACATGAGTGTCTCTTGTCCCTCAGAAGCAGGCGGACTGCTGACTCCTGTCCTGATGAGCTGGCTCTCCTGTGTTGGGCCAGGTTCTTGTGGATTGTCCTCCAATCCAATTCTTCGCTGCATTGAACAGCATGAAACACGTTGCTCATTTTATGTTTGATTGTTTTGCGTTTAGGGTGAGCCGGTTCTTCTCTGATGATGTTGCAGGGGTTTGAAGTGAACCAGGATGTGGTGCATAACACCCTGTGGGTGTTGCAGCAGAACAAACAGGAAACCACAGCTCGATCCAGTTTGAGTCGCTCCGCTGATCGCTGGTTTATCAACGTGTGACACGACTACGGCGAGGCTTCATAGATTCAGAGATATAAGGTCCATCATGGAAGTCTGGGGTTCATCACTCATTTGGAAGCCTTACCGACTGTATACCTGAGATAGATTGTCTCCAGACTTCGCCATTTGCATATTCTGATTCCTCAGGCTATTCTTGGTCTGCTACCACCTTATCCCCTGACCTTTATGAATCGAAGATGCAAAAAAAGTTCCTGTCTTCAGAGTTCAAATCTATGATGGCCGACAGGGGCAAACGCACAACAACTTAAGAAGACATCTTTATTAATTTGACAATACAGGCGCGCTCCAGACGCCATAATACAACAGACACGCGCGTTTACAGGGGACACTTAAAAGTGATGCATCCCCGGACTTCTTTTTTTTAATGCTTCATTTAGTGAATAAATGGATATAATACACAAACATTCCTTATATTTTTGTCTGAAATTTTAGTTTTGCTTAACTTCTGGGTCGTGCAGTCACTTGACTTAGAATAAAACCTTAATCAACATTGTTTGTACAACAAGTATTAATAGTTGTACTATTAATGACTCTAACACACACCCAAAGCGACAACAAAATAGCTTTTGTAGTAGACGGTTTATATTGGCGTGTACACGTTGCCACGGCGACACCAGAAGTCAGTATGTGGGATGGTATTTAAGAGATTTCTTAAGCATAAGTATGATGCACCTTGTTTACTGTAGCACTGGGCATTGTGTGTGTGTAAGGGTCATTAATACGTTTATTTGTTGTTTTACAATGTTCAATAACATTTTATTCTGAGTCACATGACCGCATGACGCAGCAGATAACCCTTTTATGTTCTCACCAATAAAAAAAGTCTTTGTATATTTCATTTCTTAGACACTGCATTTAAAAAAAATAATTTTTACCATAAAATGAAAAAATATTTGTGTTTAAATTATTTCATGATGAACTTTTGTATTATGTGGAACCATTTTGTCCAAAAGCATGTTTTTAGAAAACTATTTGACCCTTATTTTACATTTTGTGGTTGTATTTAGTTACTTTATTCTGTAAGTAAGATCTCATAGCTAGAATGTACCAAAAAAATAAAATAAATAGTAGAATAGTACTTTCTTAATAGCCATGGTTTGTATCTATTCGGAGGCCCAGGGCTCCGTCCTTGGCCCTTTACTCTTTTAGCATGTACATGCTGCCACTGGGTCATATAAAGAAGAGTTTAAGTCACATTTCTGGAACGAGAGACTCAATTGTGCTCAACCAAACATTGGAGCGGGGTGGTAAAGGGTTTAAGCGAAGCCGACACGACAACGCGGAAGACTTTTTCTTTATTTGCTTGTGTTTTGTCTATTTGCATGAGATTTTTTAAACCGCAGTGCAAATCCGATTCCTACCAAAACTCAAACTTCAGACTGCTTTGGTGTTTTCTCTCGAGATCAATTGTGTCATGCAGTTATTCAAAATAAAAGAATCAACTGAAGAATTAAATCTGTTTGAAAAAGTAAATAGTAAAAAGTTCAGATTTTCTTATTTAAATGTGTTGATAAAGAGAAAAATAAATACTACAGTAAAATACAGATACCCGATGACTTCACTCAAGGGCAATAATGAATTATTTGTACTTAGTTACTTCTCACCTCTACTTATGTTAAAGTTAAATGATTGATGGTCTTGTGGCGTGTTCAGGAACACCTGAACATGTCAGGTAAATATTCAGCCAACTGTTTGACCTGCTGGTGTATATTTAGACGTCTGATCTCTTTTCTCATCCTGACGAGACACCTGACGACGCCTCTTCACCGCAGCACCACCTGACCTCCGTTTTCCGGCCCACGCACATCCTGTCCCATCATGCTTTGAGGCACAAACCGCCGTCTCTCTCGTCTGTGACGTCTCCGTCGAGTGACCACATCCTGTCTAGAAGTGGAAAATTTTCCAGCAGCTGCAGCAGCCAATCAGATCACAGATACAAACACCACCAGAAAAGAATACACTCAATGTGTATTTGTATATTTTTATAGTGCAATGAACCAGATGTGTTTATATATTTAGCACTTTTTTTTAATCCATATATTTCATATTTCTATGCATTTTAATTTAATTTTATAATGTTTTTTATGCTTTTGCTTTGTTTATCAATATTCAATTATTTATTCATCTTATTAAATAACCCTAACTTGGGATATTTTTTACATCTAACACTTTTCATATTATATATATATATATATATATATATATATATATATATATATATATATATATATATTGTTTGTTTTCTTCCTTTGACTGATCTCATCATAAATCCAAACTGATACCATTTATTAATTTGTTAGGTTCTATAAGATTCTCTGGTTTTTGTGAAAACATTGTTCAAGTACTTCAGAAAGTTTGTATATTTCAGCCAAGTACCACCCGATTAACACAGAACCTTGTGGGTAGAAGAAAAGGTTATTATAAATTCAAGCAGATCCGCTCCATCGGTATCTGACTGGTTTATTAGAACATGCTGAATTTTAAAGGTTTGCAATTCCAGCATAAATTCATAAATTCACAAGAAGTCCATTTTTGTCAGGACGTAATATAAATGAATGACATTTTAGTTCAATTTGAAGCGAGGAAACTCATTTTGTTGGCTGTCTCTGCTTTTTAACGTCACTGTCTGTGTTTTTGGTTGGTGTCGCCAGTTTATAGTAGTTAAAATTGCAATACTGAAGAATTGGGTTTAATGGAGTTATGGCTGTTTTATTTTGATTTTAGCTTGTTAAGGTAAAAGGGTTTGGGGATTTAGACAAGACATTTAAAAAACATCCCCATTTGAGAACGACTGCTTCACAAAACTGGAAAAACAAAGCTAATTTAGCTAGCTAGTTTCTATACTTATTGACTTTATTCTGTTTCTCTGTGTTGTATTCAACTGCATCATAAAATTGTGTTTTCTATTCAGAAACAACCAGAGACAAATATCAGAATCATCTTCGTAATGAAGGTGAACGTTGGCCAATGGAACCTTCTGATGCTGATGTCACCAGTCTGGTGATGGAAAATAATGTGTTGTTTGTTTGTTTGTTTGTTCTGCAGCTTCACCGCCGACAGGAAATCTGAGTGAATGAGGTTAAAAACAACAGGAAGAAGCGAGGCGTTAGCAGCGGCGGCAGGAAGTGGTGTAAACATCAGTCAGCAAACGGAGAAGAAGACAACCTCAGGATGCTTCCAGCACGTGGTGGAAAAAAAAAAATCCTCCAGGTGTTTCAGGTGAAGATATGAAATTGATAAAAACATAAATTTGGTACAAAAATCATCCTCCAGGTAGAGGTATTTACAATAGGTCTGTTAAAAAACATTTATACCATCTTTATCTTCCTCTGCAGCTGTGATTGTCAAATCCGTTTAAAATAATGTTTATTTGTTTTACTATTTTTTCGGCCCCTGATCATTTTCTAAGTTAAAAAATCTCTTCATAAAGACATAAATAGAGCCCCAGACCATCAGTGTGTATTTAATGGATTTATTACACTTAGATGTCACACATTTTTACGGTCCATTGCTAAAAAAATTTTTTTGTCATTGTCAATAAGAATTAAACAACATTAGAATAAAACAGAACTTACAACAATTGTAGTTCAAAACAACTTTGTTCTTTTTCTTTTTCCTTTTACTTCTTGTTGACTATCTGTTAACTTTATCTCCAGTTCAAAATCCAAACTTGTTGCTCACAGTGGTTTCACTGGACTTACAAAGGAATATCGCTCTCAGATTATTTTAAGGATAATGTTTGACCAATATTTTCCTACTAACATTTAAAATAAAATATCATGCAACTCCTGCAGGGCTACCTGCTACGGCTAACTCCAACTAGCCGCTTACAGATACTGTCTGCTAACTGATACTACTAGCTGCTAATTGCTATTAATAATTGCTACTCGCTGCTACTTCCAGCCACTAATTGCTATTACTAACTGCTACTAGCTGCTAACGGCTACTGTTGAATATTTCCAGCTGCTAACTACTAATAGCTGATTTTCAGACTTCTGATTGTGGGCCGCACAGATAATTAATATATCGTCAAAACATCTCATGCCTGTCCTGCCGATCAGGCTCGCATCCATACAGACATACGATTCATCTCTGTTACTACCTTCACTGCGGTTTCAGAGTTGGAACAACGCTGACTCCTCCATTACACTTCTATACGGAACGGAGAGGTGGACCTAAATACCACTTTCAGGAAGTAGCAATGGATTAATAAAAGTATAGGCAAAAGAAAACAGGCGGTTTGGGTCATTCTTTTTAATGAACAGCATGCTACATGACACTCTGTGCTAAAAGACTGAGCTATCATCAGATACATTATTGTTCTCTTGAAGGAAGTTTTAATGTTTAGTCTGAGACCCGAGCAACGAAGGCCAGTTCCTCTCTTGATTTCAACACTTAAACATTTGATTTCAGGGATTTTCTTTACCAAACACAGATGGACCTACCGTGTAATTTTCAGAACATGGTCACCCCAATGAATTCAGATCGGACAGACTGATATGCATTCTTCCTGACCTTGTAATTTGAAATAGTCAATGCCACTACACTTTGTTTTGAGTGAATTTGGTCAATCATCATAGTTTCTATTAGTTACATCAAAAATAGAAGTCATCTGTAGTGAACTCACAAAGACCCGGAGGAACTGATAAAAGTTCACCGTTGTTTATCTACAGTAAAATTATCTTTTTAAATTAAAAAAATGTATTGATATTTATGCCTCAGTCAAAAATGACCTATAACTTCTCGAATCTAAATATAGACATTCTTAAAAAAGTCTTCCAGTCGCTAAAAAAAATAAAATAGATTTCTTTAAACACTGAGTTCGGGTTCTTCAGACGAAACACGTCTGAGTTTTATTTAAGACTTACTTTACTTCTCACAAGAAGAAGGTGACCGGAGCAGATTTTCATCTAATATAAACCAAGAAAGATATTTTTATGGTTTAATTTATCATTAGAGTCTGTTGTAAAGTTATATGCACCTCATCTGCTGTGCGCCACCTACTGATTCCTGAGGAATATTTAATATAAATTGACATCATGCATTTCATAGTTTTACCACCAGAGAACGCCAGATCATCAACAATGGTTACAATGGTAGTCGACATGAGTTGACGTAGATGTATTCTCTGGAAGAAAGATTATGTTTTATCATAGTGAACAACATAAACACTGTTTTAACCAGTTGATGTTTTCTTAGAGTGATGCAGGATCAACGCTCATCTGAAGTTATACAATTAATAATAATAGTTATAAATATTTATATTAACCAAATAAAGAATAATGTTTCTAGTCTGTAAATAGAGCAATCAACGATGAACGATTCATTTTTAGTCATTTTTACATTGGGCGTCATCGGTGACACCAGATAGTGTAATTCCCATATCCAGTCCAGTGTGCGGCGCTACTACATCTCAAATCTGTTTTTCAATCGCGATTGGACCACAGGCGAAGAAGAAAGATTTCCGGAGGCTAACTGTTAGCTTCTTTTCCGCATCTCGCTGTTTTACATCGGATCTACTGGGGGTGAGCCAGTGAAACCTATATATGTGGATAAACTGGTTAACTTTGTGTCAACTAGTGGTATGTTTCACCCCAGACTAATATCACGTTAGCCACAAATACCAAAGCAAGTTATCGTAGAACGCTAGCAGGAAATCGTGTGACGTCATTTCCTCCATCAACACAGCGCCAGTCCGAGACCGACGGTGTTTCCCAGAGAGGGTCTGGAGGAATTATCAATCAAAATGCCACAAGTCCAAATTCTGAGAGCTTTTGTTCAGCAACGTCTAAATGCGGCTGCTGAAGAGATATTTGAGGTATTTCAAAGAACGATAGTAGAATACGAGGAAACACTTTGCCGACAAGGAAAACTACTGGACGCTGTTTTCAAGCCTCAAGTCCGTTTACACAGACCAGGTTGGTCCACTTTGAATGCTGGAAACTCAGGACATTTACCACTTGTCATTATAAAAGTATTATCATCATAGCTGTAACTATTGATTTCAATAGCTGTTATAGATTTCCAATGTCTGGGTCCCTTCCTCCTCTGCAGCGTTGCCAGATGGGAAAATGTTGCATTATTGTTCTCCTTCCTCTTCAGCCTGTTTCCCTTAGGGGTCGCCACAGTGGATCATCATCTGTTTCCTTCGTTCTGTCCAATGCATCTTCATCTGTAACACCAACCAATTGCATGTCATCTATCATCTGATACAGACACCTCTTGGGTCATCCCCTTTTTCTCCTGCCTGGCAACTATTCTCTAACATCATTTTACCTATAGATTTACTACCCCTTCTTTTCAAATGTCCGTACCATTTGATACGGCCTCTCTTACTTTTCACTAAGATTTCTAACCTGGACTCTCCCTCTGATGTGCTAGTTTTTAATCTTGTCCATCCCTATCACTCCCAAAGAACATCTTAATGTCTTAAAACTATGCCATCTCCAGCTTTCAGATTGCATTAGATGATTAAATTGTGCATTCAATACATTATTGTACATATTCAATAAGTATCCTCATTCCTGTCAGAGATCTGTATATCCTTCTATGACATATTATGTAGTTTTCAATTTTTTTTATAATAGGCTTTTTATTTCATGGTTCTACAGTACTGCCTCGTTTCTTCCATTCAGTTCCTGTTTTTATTGTTCCTGCTTTGCTCCAAGAGGAAATTGTTTTTATCTTGTAAAGCAATTTGTGTTGCTTTCTTATGAAAAAGTGCTGTACAAATAAAGTTTGTAGAGAGCAGATTGATAGATTGACATACATCAACATTTCCCCAAAACCCGATGGACTGGACTCATTTAAATATACATGTACTTTGCAGGAACCCCGAAGGTTCGCACCTCATACCTGATCTCTTCAATTTCACATTTTTAGGAAGGTTTAAACTTTGACGATTTTCATGTCAGTTTGCTGATATTCTCTTGTATGAAGTTTATCCTGGTTCATCCACATCCTGAAGTGTCCTTCTAGTAGAGGGTCATCTGTGACCTCAGAGACCAACTCTCTAGTTTCTCTTGAAATCGTTGGAACATTTAGGCCTAATTTTGGAATAGTGTTTTAAGAAAGTGGTGGTGTTAGTGGGTTTAATGTTCACACTTGTCTACAAAATGTGTATGTGTTTCATTATTGTTCACAGGCGTCCAGCTAATGTCAGTGAGTAACGAAGATGTTTCCACTGAGCAACAAGAGTGGAACTTCAGTTTGGACCAGAGTTACCCACCAGAGCTTCCTCACATTAAAGAGGAACAGGAAGCACTCTGGACTGGTCAGGGAGATCAGCTTCAACGGCTGGAGGAAGCTCATATCACCAAGTTCACACCCAAACCTGTCTCGGTGAAGAATGAAGAAGAAGAGAAGCCTCAGTCCTCACAGCTTCATCACACTGAACAGATGAAAACAGAAGCCGATGGAGAGGATAGTGAAGGACCAGAACCCCACAAAAACTTTAATCCAGATCATTTACAACATTATACCATTGATGAGCTGTCACACTCATCTGAACCTGAGACCGAAGACGGTTTTAACTGGGAGGAGACCAGTGGACCCCTGTCAGGTTTAGACCCTCTGAGAAACAATCAAGGACCTGAACGTCATACAGGAAAATCGCCCCGTAGCTCCTCGGAATGTTCCACAAGCTCTGGCTACAAGAGACGTCAGCAGAAACACAGTGGAACTCAAACAGGAGTGAAAGAATTCAGTTGTTCAGTTTGTGGTAAAAAATATGCCTGGCAGACGTCCTTATACTCTCACATGAGACTACATTCAGAAGGGAAAAGTTCCAGCTGTCCAGTCTGTCAAAAGGTCTTTCCACACAGGGTAGCTCTTATGATGCACATGAGAGTCCACACCGGGGAGAAACCATTTAGCTGTTCAGTCTGTGGCAGAAGATTCACTCAGAAGGGAGCTCTGAAAGGACACATGAGGATCCACACTGGAGAGAAACCCTATAGCTGCTCTGTTTGTGACAAAAGTTTCATGCATCGTGATTATTTGAGACAACACAAGTGTGATGGAGAGAGAATCGAACATAAGTGATGCTGCAGAGATGTTTGTTCAGACAATTTTTTCTCGTAGTTTCACATGTGTACTGTTTAGAATCACCTTCAACACTGCTCATTTTCTTGGTTTATGTTTTATATAATAAGTCTATGATCGTGAGTTCTTATTGGTGTGCACACATCTTATTTAATATTCTATTACTTGGTTAATATTTAGAGTAATGCTCACCATTAGCTAAAACTTAACTTTACCGACAGAAGACCTGATTTGAGAACAAAATGGATCTGTAGATCCATCTTACAGGATTCAAGAGAATGAATCTGAAATTAATTTTAAATCTCTTTTAAATTTGTTAATTTGGATGAAATGTTGAAAATGACTGGAATAAAGATAAAAAACAAAGTTGGTTGATTATTGTTGGATTTTTGTTATCCCCGACAAGACCATTCCTTCATTATTCTTAACCGTTTATACTTTTCAGGGTATCAGGGGCTGCAGCCTCTCCCAGTTCACATTGAGTGTGTATGATTTA
The DNA here is from genome assembly GCA_009660295.1 of Lophius piscatorius. Lineage (NCBI taxonomy): Eukaryota > Metazoa > Chordata > Actinopteri > Lophiiformes > Lophiidae > Lophius > Lophius piscatorius. Next base: position 17,257 of record VRLP01006321.1, read on the forward strand.
ACATTGACCCTCACTGCTCTTCTTCTCCAACTTGAATTTATTCTGACATCATTGTGTTAATTTAATGTGACTAAAGAACCGAATACCCTCTTTTTGTCTTAGACATTCACGTCATGAACCTCTGACGATAGTTGGTTTATAATCTGCAATGAAGGTGTAATTTCTAGGGGCGGTGATGAGTTTATAAGATGTATGGTAACTTTTACTTCCTAAATGCAAGAGAGTAAGACATACTTCCGGTGGCTAACAGCAGTTGTCAGCCGGTCGCTGAGTTCCGTGTCTCGTCGAGCTCGGCCACAGTTCTGTTCGTAGGAGCTTCGTTAAAAACAAAAATGGATTTTTCATGGAGTCATAATGTCCAGATAGAGGTGCCTGAAAAAGATTCTTTGCTGTCTCTTTTAACCAAAGATGTTTGACGTGCAAATGATCTCCTCCGAAGCTAAGTTAGCTAGCTTGCAGGAAACAACGTGACGTAATTTCCTTAAACACAGAGAACACGTTTTACCGGAGAGAGTCTGGAGGAAATTTCAGTCAAAATGCCTCAAGTCCAAACTCTGAGAGCTTTTGTCCAGAAGCGACTATCCGCAGCTGCTGAAGAGATATTTGAGATGTTTGAAAGAACGATAGCGGAGTACGAGGAGACACTTTGTCGACAAGGGAAACTACTGGACGCTGTCCTTAAGCCTCAAGTCCTCGTATCCACAGCAGGTTGGTCCAGTTTGATTCTGACTGCTGGAATAGATTATTACTCAGCCACTGCTTTCTCCTTGAGGCATATTTAGGATGATACTAACATTAGATTATTCTAACATTCGGAATCATGTTAGTATAACATTAGTCAGAATTAAGCTAGCATGTCACGGGTGGGTCCTCCAGAATTATCAGTACCCTTTGAAAACAAATGACTAAAATGCCAACGAGTGGCCCACCAAAAGGTCTTCATTGTAAGTCCAAAACAATGACATCACATTGGTTAAACCAGAATATTGATGTGACTTTTCTGATTCAGGCGACCCATTTCCTGTCTGTGAAACAGTGACCGGATGTGGAGCTGAATTCCCTGAACTGAAGGAGCATCACAAATATGAGCCAAGTACGCCTGTTAATCTACTTTAAAACTGCTTAATGACATTGATTTTACTTGGTTTTTGTTGTCTTATACCCTGAACTTGAAGTAGTTTAGAAAAGATTGTGAACTTTTTCAGTTTGCTTTAGATTAAATTATATTTTGACATTACTGATGGATTGATATGAAGTGTGAAAGAAGTTCTCTCAGGTAGAATTACATTTTCATTCTCTTAGATTAATTATCTTCCTGTAAAATTATACATTTACCTTTTGAATATCGTGACTTATCTCTCCTGCTTATTTATGATTTAAAACATCTACAAGAAACCCTCTTGAAGACCCATTCTAGATTTGGCATTCATTTTTGTTCAGCCGACAGGAATTTGAGACGATTTAGTACAATTACAACATCCTAAGAAAACAAAGTTTGCAAATGTATTTAAGTAAGTTCAAAGATGTGGCCACGGCTGTGTTACAATTTACGATTTCGCTGACAATAAGAAACCATGTATATGTCTACTAAAACAAACTAGATAGGTGTCGAGAAACAAAGACTCATTGGTGTGTGTTTGTTGTGTAGTAGGGTTCTCAGGATTTACTGTTTTTGCGATAAACTGCGATTACTAACGTCACGATGTTAGAATTCTATAAACTACGGTATCTTGCAAGACTTATCTTGCAAAAATTACAGAGGGAACTGAAACTTTGGAGTTCTATCCACCAAAATCAAATATAAAGTTGGCAGTGTGGGGCCATTTTGGAAATCCGTTCAATGATCAGGGGTTTGTGTTAGATGATAGCCAATTTGCAATTCCTGCCGTTGGAAAGTTCCTGGTAATGGCTTCCCAACATCTTTTGGATAATCATTATTCCCCGAAAAATTACTTAAAGGTAAAGATCTAAACTTGCTGGTACTCCTACTTTCCTGACAAATTTAAATGACTTTTGTTGAATTTTGACATTCATATGTGTAGCAAGTGCATGTATGATCCTTCATCTGCACATTACGTCATGATACGATCGATGTACCAATTCTAACGTTATGAATCGTTTAATATTTACTCTATTGCAAATTATGTGGTCTCGGCTCAACGAGAGACTCACACCGGCCATGGAATAAAAACAAAAAACAAAGCAGTCCTGGCAAGCCAGCGCCCCGACACTGGAAATAAGTGTCCCAGATGCACTTACACACCTTCACAATTGCACTAACATACGCACATTCAGACAAATCCCACACATATTCTGCACCAACTCTGTTATATTAACAAAGAAATTCAATGTTATACACAACCATGTTAAGCTCTCAGGACTCACCTGTCAGCATTATAATTTTAACCACTGACAATTGGAGTGAATAACCTTGATTAACTGATCATCATGGCTCCTGTCATAGTATATATATATTCAGCAGCAAGTGAATATTTTGTCCTGAAGTTGATGAGTTAGAAACCATGCTAGCCTGTGTTGTCTGATACCACAGAAGAGCTTCTGTAGCACAAAAGTCATGTTAATTCTGACTGAAAGGTCTCAGAACACACAATGACATCACAGAGCTGTTTTTGGTGCCTTCAAAAAAATTAGACAGGGGGTTTTATTCTTATGGTAGTTTGGTGTGTATGTAACATACACAAGCCTGCCAACCCGAACACACCTCTGGATGTAAAAGTTAATTCTATTCTAGGGACAACAATTAGATGTAAGCATAACAAAACGGACACAGCTTTGTTCACTCCTTGCTCAGTGTTTCTTTTCGTAGGCGGATAATCGTGAAAACCGGTATTTTTTCATCTTGCAATAATCGTGACGCCAGGATCTAATGTTGTGACATCCCTAGTGTCTAGTTAAGAGTTTGATTCAAACTGAGGTATACTGACATGGTTGAAGGACTGCTATGGAGTAGAAAAATATGAAATAATAATAATGGCCCGTATCTCAACATAGTGATGAAATCTTTCAAAATAATAACATAATACATGAAATTAATTATTTGTTGTCGCAAAACAATGATTTAACATTTCAAAATGACATACTATAAGACTATACATACAGGACATACAGTGCATATACAGATATACAGTGCATCCGGAAAGTATTCACAGCGCTTTACTTTTTCCACATTTTGTTATGTAACAGCATTATTCCAAATTGGATTAAATTTACTCAAAATTCTACACACAATACAATAATGACAATGTGAAAAAAGTTTGTTTGAAATTTTTGCAAATGTGTATATATATATATATATATATATATATATATATATATAAAAAAAAGAACGAAAATATAACATGTACATAAGTATTTACAGCCTTTGCCATGACACTCAAAATTCGGCTCAGGTGCATCCTGTTTCCACTGATCATCCTTGAGATGTTTCTACAACTTGATTGGAGTCCACCTGTGGTAAATTCAGTTGATTGGATATGATTTGGAAAGGCACACATCTGTCTATATAAGGTCCCATAGTTGACGTGTCATATGTCGGAGCACAAATCAAGCCATGAAGTCCAAGGAATTGTCTGTAGACCTTCGAGACAGGATTGTATCGAGGCACAGATCTGGGGAAGGGTACAGAAAAATGTCTGCAGCATTGAAGGTCCCAATGAGCACAGTGGCCTCCATCATCCGTGAATAGAAGAAGTTTGGAACCACCATGACTCTTCCAAGAGCTGGCCACCTCGCCAAACTGAGCGATTGGGGGAGAAGGGCCTACGTCAGGGAGATGACCAAGAACCCGATGGTCACTCTGACAGAGCTCCAGCGTTTCTCAGTGGAGAGAGGAGAAGCTTCCAGAAAGACAATCATCTCTGCAGCTCTCCACCAATCAGGCCTGTATGGTAGATTGGCCAGACGGAAGCCACTTCTCCGTAAAATGCACTTGACAGCCCGTCTGGAGTTTGCCAAAAGGCACCTGAAGGACTTTCAGACCATGAGAAACAAAATTCTCTGGTCTGATGAAACAAAGAACGAACTCTAACCTGAATGCCAAGCATCACGTTTGGAGGAAACCAGGCACCGCTCATCACCTGGCCAATACCATCCCTACAGTGAAGCATGGTGGTGGAAGCATCATGCTTGTGAAGATGTTTTTCAGCGGCAGGAACTGGGAGACTAGTCAGGATCGAGGAAAGATGAATGCAGCAATGTACAGAGACGTCCTTGATGAAAACCTGCTCAAGAACGCTCTGGACCTCAGGCTTGGGCGAAGGTTCATCTTCCAACAGGACGGCGACTCTAAGCACACAGCCAAGATAACAAAGGAGTGGCTACGGGACATCTCTGTGAATGTCCTTGAGTGGCCCAGCCAGAGCCCAGCCTCGAACCGGATTGAACATCTCCGGAGAGATTTGAAAATGGCTTTGCACCGACGCTCCCCATCCAACCTGATGGAGTTTGAGAAGTCTTGCAAAGAAGAATAGGAGAATCTGCCCAAAAATAGGTGTGCCAAGCTTTTATGATCATACTCAAAAAGACTTAAGGCTGTAATTGCTTCAAAAAGTTCTTCAACAAATCATTGAGCAAAGGCTTTAAATACTTAGGTACATGTTATATATTTTCGTTCTTTATTTTAAATACATTTGCCAGAAATTTCAAACAAACTGTTTTTCACTTTGTCATTATGGGGTATTGTGTTTAGAATTCTGAGGAAAAAAATAATTTAATCCATTTTGCAATAAGGCTGTAACATAACAAAATGTGGAAAAAGTCAAGCGCTGTGAATACTTTTCGGATGCACTGTATAATCCTGCAGTATAGGATTCAGTTAAGTTTTCAGATATTCTTTACAGGAACAATAAAGTTATGCATCCTATCCTTGGGTTTTCTAAAGCAAACTCATTTTCACACTTGATCCGAGATTATTTAAAATCATTTTTTTCACATTCTCCTTTGATAGAGGTTAGAGCCGGGCGATTCTGGCTAAAGGGAGTATCATTGATTTTTTTTGCTTGCAATTGAGATTGCGATTCTCTCAACGATCTTACATTTCAGTTTACATCCTATTAAACTATGTTGTGTACATGAGAAATTACAAAGCGCCATGCGCTGTCGGTGTTTAGATGTGTGTGGGCACTAAAGGGTTAACTCCTACAGCTATGCTGCATACTAGAATGTGGCCCGGATATTAATGTGTTCAAGCCCAACTGAGTCCCAGAAACTAGTGACTGAACATGGCCTGAACACTAAAACATTGAGTTTTTCATGTACGAACCTGACCAGAGTCCAACACAGTTGATACTATTTGAAGCATGTTTTGGCCGATAGTGGCCAGAAGTGAAGATTAAGTTTTATACCCAGTGAAAACAGACAGGTTCCCAAACAGAAGGTGTCTTTCTCATACAGAAATACTCCCAGACTGATGAGGTTTGTCTCACCCAGGTGCCAATAGAAAATTAGCAGTTCAAGTAAAGAACTCCCAAAGCTATACCATTGTTAAGGTTAAATACAGATGGCAAAGCATAGCATTACTCATATATGAACCATGAATAAAATCTGCCACAACAGGCACAGTTTTTACGTGTCACATAGTTGTCGTTTCCATGCATGATTACCTCTCATCGGTTTAAAACGACTGAAAAGAGCCTATTTTTGACTCTAGGCTTTTAAAACTGGTGTTTTTAACCCATCAAAGAAACATTAAATACTGTTGTCAGCACTTACAAATTATATAAACTGGAGTCTTACCACTGACAAACTTATTCGTGAGACTCTACATCCAGAACTAAATAACTCCAACTGCTTGTTTTTCCTGCAAGGGTTTTGGTAGTTTAAAACTTTCATGAAGAGAAGTTTTTCTTTGTGTCTCCATGATTTAACTACTTAATGAAAATTTACAACTAGAAAGGTCATGGCTGATAAATTGATAGATTTCCTAGTTAGCCTTTAATTCAGCGCTTCGCTTAGGCAAGCTAAAGCTAGGAACTCCCATAATCCCCCACGACACAGACTGGCAATACCCATATGGCCATGTTCTCAAAGGATCAGGCCTCGCAAGTGTTGCTGCAGCTTATGTAATGAATTGATAGGCTAAAGAATTGGAACATATATATGTCTGAATTGAGGTTACAATCTTTTTACAATGATCCCCCAGTCCTAATAGAGGTTGTGGTCAACCAACTAATCAATTAAAACTTTTTTTTTCTTATAATGGGAGCATTTATATCTATTTTCTCATGAAAGCATACCTTACTTCCTACTTTTTGAATTTTGTTGTATTAAAGTGCCTCTAAAGTTGTGTATATATTTCAGAATTGTGCACAGATGTCCAACTGCTGTCGGTGGTTAAAGTAGAGGATTCACCTGAGCCGCAGGAGTGGAAACCCAGTCTGGACCAGAACGGCCCACCAGAGCTTTCACACATTAAAGATGAACAAGAAGAAGTCTGGACCAGTCAGGAGGGACTGCAGCATCATGAACTTGAGGAGGATCACAACACCAATTTCATCTTCACTGCTTTTCACACGGTAAAGATTGGAGAAGATGATGAAGAGAAGCCTCAGTCCCCACATCTTCATCACACTGAAGAGGTGGAAATAGAAGCTGATGGAGGGGAATGTGGAGGACCAGAACCACACACCAACTTTAATCTAAATAATGATTTACAATCAGGTAAAGGTGACGAGACCTCACAATCCTCTAAATCGGACACCAATGGCGAGTGTTCAGGCTCCTCTGAATCAGACACTGATGATGAAACATCAAGCTCCTCCAAATCGGATTCTGATGATGAGACCTCCTCTGAATCTGAGACTGAAGGCAGGTGTGACTGGAAGGAGATTGGTCGATCTCAGTCAGGTTTAAACCCTAGATGTTTTCGTGGAAAACCAACGGTCAGCTCCTCTAAATGTGTTTCAAGTTTTGGCTGCAAGAGACGCCTGCAGGACCACAATGGAATCCAAACAGAAGTGAAACCATATAGTTGCTCAGTTTGTGGTAAGACTTACACATGTAAGAGCACTTTAAGAACTCACACAAGACTTCATTCAGAAGAAAACAAGTTCAGCTGCTTATTCTGTCCAAAGACCTTTCCATTTAGAGCAGAATTTATGAGGCATCTCAGGGTCCACACCGGGGAGAAACCCTTCAGCTGTATGTATTGTGGCAAAAGATTCACCCAGAAGGGAACTCTGACCGAACATATTAGAATCCACACTGGAGAGAAACCCTATAATTGTTTTGTTTGTGGCAAAAGCTTTATCCGTCTGGCTTACATGAAGCAGCACAAGTGTGTTGGTGAGAGAAGTCCAAGATGATCAAACTGCAGAGAAACTCAACGGGGCCAGTTCATTCTCCTGTGGTTTCAAGTCTCTTCGCTTTAATTGGTAGTTCTAATCGGGGATACATCTTATTTATTGGGCATACATTTTGGATAATCTTCTGTTACCTGGCCATCTATGTTTAGAAAAATACATATGCATAATTTGTTTGTTTAGTTTGAACTTTTCTGACTGAAGACATGATACCAGGACAAGATGGCCTGTTGAAGTCCAGCCCACAGAAAGTGGATGTTTGGTTGGGTTGTTGAAAAACATCTCAATAAAAATAAAAAGGTAATGTTTGTTGACTTTCGTTTGAATTGTCAGTGAATCTGAAGAAAGTGTTGGAATTAAGTGAGACAGGTTGTCACAAGGTGCCAAAAAAGTTCCTTTTGAGGATGTTGTAGATGGAATTCTGTAGAATCTGGAGGCTTGTAGGTTTAATAATGGATCAAAGTTATTCGTAATCACAGAATGTTTAGGATGAGTGAATCAGGAAGATGTGTTATATTATTATTCCTGCTCCACAACATGTTTCTGGTTCTTCTTGGTTACCAATTGAAGCTTTTGGTCAAACAGGTATTAGTGTTTGTCCATAATCTAAAGCAAAATACTGTTTTAGTATTCCTGCAGTCTCTGAATCATTCCAGCCTGAAATATAATAATAACCTTTATTTAAAAGGCATTTTACAAAATCTTGTAAAATGCCTTTGCTTCACAAGGGAACATGAAATGAAATAGGCAAATAAAAGCTAATAAAATGGGCAAAACCATTTGTATAATAAATACAGCAATTTACTTATTATATATGTAAATGTATATATGTAAATTCTTCGGCTTTTCCCTTTCAGGGACACATCAGCGGATCATCTGTCACCCAATTTACCTCATTGGGTACCACTGGTACCCTACTGGCTAACCGTACCAGTGAGAGTATTTGTTAGCTCCAGCTCCAATAGATCTGGTTTGGAAATCCGCGTTCCGCATATTGATTTGGTCTAGGTTTTACGTCGGATGCCCTTCCTAACACAACCCTCCCTATTTATAGGGGCTGGAACTGGAAATAAACTCTTTTTTTTTTTTACCTTTCATGGCTAGATTTTTTTCTGATATTATGTCTTAATAAACAACTTATGTGACTCGACCTGCTCACCTCAGGCAGATTGTTCCAGAGCTGTGGGTTCCTGAATGCAAACCCTCTTCCCCCCCCTTAGTCTCAAGCCAGAATCTGGAACATATGAAGACCCCTGCTCTAATACCTCAAGCTATTGCTAGTGTGTATAGTAATAGAAGTTCAGAGATATAGGTGATAGATGCCATGCAGAGCCTTAGAAGCATCAGTAACTCTTAAAATCTATCCTAAAATGCAGTGGCGGACTGGGGATTTTCCACCTTGCCCATCAGTGCTTATACCTTCACAACCAAGCTGCCCTTAACTTAACTTCAGTGTAACGCTACAGCTACAGGCTATTATTAGACTACGTAACCAGCCCTTATTCAAAGAGACTTATTTTTATCTAGTGGAATAAAGTGGTTAAAATGAGGTTCAACACCTATGAGGGATATACACTTATTCCATATAAACACACTGAATTCATCAGGGAAGTACTAATGTTAGGCAGAATGACATTATGCTGCATCACAAATAGATATTGCATATACAGTATTTGAAGGACCGTCATTATTAAATAATAAGCTTGACAGCCAGTCAAACCTACTTATAACCACCACCAAGAAAGCAAAATTACCATAAAATGTAAGCAGCACAATCGAGATTCAACTGAACCCAGCCAAACAGCTGGGCATAAACAAACATGCCCAAAGGCACTCAGGCACCGCCAGACTTCTAAATCTATGTATCATTCACTGGACAAATTTTTAAAACTTGAAACAAAGCTCAAACTCCTATGAGCAGCATGGAGACAAGCAAAGAAATGACATTATGATGGGCCACGATTGCTAAAACATAGTGTGAGCAAAGAGGGTCTCTTCTCTTTGTTCCTGTTCAATTTCTGGCAGCTGAGTTCTGGGCAATCTGGAGCTGAATGGTAAATTTATTTTATTCAGACATGTAAAAAGCAGTGGTAGACAGTAACTAGGAAAAGTTACTCAAGTTCTTGACTTAAGTACAAATTTGAAGTACTTTACTTAAATATTTCCGTTTGATGCCACTTTATACTTCTACTCCACTACATCTCAGTCGAAGATATTGTATGTACTGAACTAAATATATCTGACGGCTGTAGTTACTTGATCCCCCAGGAGACCATCCGTGGTCTCATGAAGAGCATGCCCACAAGTTGTAGCGAGTTTCTACAGGCACGTGGGGGCCACACACACTACTGAGCCACAATATGAGTTGTCTTGAGGAAATGTACAAAAGTTGGATCTAATTTTTCCGCTTTGATTTTCAGTGATTCTTGATCCAGTCCTCAGTGGGTTCATGATTTTGGTTTCAAATGATTCTTACATTATTTTGTTCTCTATTGATTACATTGTGTAATCAATAAAGATTTTCAACTGGAATATTTCCTTCATCCATATCTGGAAAGTGTGATTTAAGTGTGTTAAATTCAACAGGAAAATAAATACAAAAACATCCTATACTATATGAAATGTCCTCAAATGTGTACTCAAGTAAATGTATTTAGTTACTGCTCAGCAATATCAACTTTTAACATTTACAACAGGAATATGCGAAAAAGATTGTATTTTTGAAAGACTTATAAAATGATAAAACATGATTTTATTGTGACTGATTCATAAACGTCTCTAGGGCTCTTTAGAAACCAGTCAGGGGTTTTATAGTTAGCTGGCGAGACGTTATTTCCAGATCCTTGATGGAATCCATCTGTCCCTCTACGCTCTAGGAAAAGTCACTGTATTACAGGAAAAAGTCAGTAATTTTATGAGAAAATGTGAATTAATTAATACAATTTTGGAAATTCGCATATAGAAATCATAATGAAGCAGGTGTCCAGACATCGAAATCTGGTCCTTGTCGAAGCCTCTCTTTTCCTCGTCAATTTCCTACTTCCAACATCAACTTCAGGACATAACGTTCACCTGCTGCCTTATATGTCGCACCCACTGACAGGTAACCAGATAATTTATATAAAGCTGGATAAAGTACCATACATACGTTTGATTTAACCTGTAAAGCGAGAGCAGCGTGCGCTAGCTGCACTCAAAACAAACCTTTGTACTTGTATTGTTTTAGTCGAGAGAGAATGACCAATATTAATATATATACAAGTACAACATGCTCCCCTTGCTCCCCTTTGCTGGCGGTTCAAAGGGGCTGCCAAATGCTCCTCAGGGATGGAGCAAAATCCAAGGAATAAATTTCACCGTGATATTCTGTATGAAAGTACCGGGTATGACTTGTGATAAATAAAGGAAGAGTTGGTATCATTATTAAGGCATCACAGCCGAACTCAACACCCATCCCACAAGATGATGGGCCTAGAGGGAGGGGTCTCCATCTGTTCTTCAGGCTCTGCCTGTGCACCAGATTCTCACCGAGCTCCAGAAGGGGCCAACTGTCATTTGCAAATCAATTGAGTCAACCTTTGAAGGATTTACTATGACCAGGATCCATGAGGATTGACACAAACCGTCTGGATGTGACATCTAGGAACACCGTTCATAAAACTTACATAGATGAAACCACAACCAGCCTGTCTGATGGACAGCATGAGATCATAATGTGGGTGCATGTCTTCAGATTACCACCAGTGATCTGTGACAAAGTTCTACCAGTGACAGCTCAAGAGAAAAATGATCTCTTAGTTTTTGAGGACATGTCGACTATCCTTATATGGAAAAGTAAGCAAGCAAAAGTCTTTTTGAGTTGGGATCCAAAGATGTTCCATCCTGATTCTCACGAGTGAGGCTGATCCACAGTTGTGGAGAGGAGATCTTTGTTCTTGCTTCACCAGAGGAGCTTTAACTTCAGCAGACAATATAAGAACAAATGGCTGTGTAGTAGAATTAAAACTTGAAACTGTTACTATTCCTGACTTTCTGTGGACCTAATGCTGGGACACAAAGATTCATGGTTCCATCATTTATCCACCTTTTGTTCTTCTGTTTACTGTTTGAACTCTGGAATAGATGGTTTGATCTTCACTCATCCAGCCGTTGACTCAAATAGGCCTTTAAGTCCACACACTCATACCTGCAAATGTCTTGCCGGTATGTTCAATCAGTAGATGGTCAACCAATCGGATGATGTTGTTTGACTTAAGGAGAGAAGAGCAAATCAGAATGAAGTTCCTTCTCTTGAGAAACATTAAATGATGTAAGTCTCTCAGGACTGAGACAGACCTTCCCTGTGAGGAGGCCTCACTTTAACCCCATTAGGGTCTTGGTGTGCTTATTGTTCCAAAGCATTTAAGGCATTTAATTGTAAACCCCCTTTCTCCATGACCATACTTCTAATCTACTAAATCCCTGAGTAGCATCCTGGATCGTCACGCCCCTTTAAAAATTAGAACAGTCACCTTCTCCCGCTCAGCCCCCTGGTTCACCAGCGAGCTACGGAAAATGGAGGCAGCTGGGCGCGTCCTTGAGCGGCGTTACAAGGCTTCAGGTCTCACTGTCCACAAGCTAGCCTTTCGGGAACATCAAAAGGTCTACTCAAAGTCGCTTAGAGAGGCTCGGTCACTGTTCTACTCCAACATCATCAAAACCAGTCCTGGAAATTCTAAGCAGCTGTTTTCCACTATCAATCATCTCCTTAAACCACAAACTCCCCCACTTACAGAAATTACAGA
>VRLP01006322.1:0-29342 GCA_009660295.1 Lophius piscatorius
CCTGAGATGGTCAGGGAGGGCATTCCACAGACGAGGGGCAGCAGAACAGAAAGCCCGATCACCCATGGTGCTGAGCTTAGTCCGGGGAAGGAGGAGGCGGTATGATAAGGTAGAACGGAGGGATCGTGTCGAGGTCAGTGGGGTGAGTAGTTCTTTTAGGTAGGAGGGTGCGTTACCATGGATGCACTGGTGAGTGAGGAGAGAGATCTTATAATCTTAAAATAGGGAATATTGCTCCATGCTCATGGAATAGACAATCCAGTACTGCGCAGAAACCACTTGACGGCCCAAAGGGGCAGAGCTTTGGCAGTGTTACATTGTGTTTTCTCTGTTTAAAAATGTCTGGTGGTTATGTACTCAGGGTTGTTCCGGAATTCTTTACAGAAGGATGTAAAACCGACAAAACGTGTTACTCTGGGGAGTTTAAATCAGCCTTGAGGGGTCGTGAAAATAGAAGAATTCACAAAGCAATCATCTTGTTTAGATTCTTTGTTTCTCTCATTTTAGTGTATGAAAGTTCCTCATACATCGGTACGTATCTATTGTATTGTGTGTATGTAATTGTCTTTGCTGCTCTCTTGGCCTCATGAGATTTCACCTGGTAAAATAAGTGATATATGATAAATGGCAGTGAAGGTTTTGTTTTCTAAATATTTCTTTGGCAAAGATTCCTCCGTGAGACAAGTGGGTGGACTTTATCCTCTGTTGAAGATATCAAGGTGCCACTTGTGACTGTGATGCTACATGTGTTGATGCTCAGTCACTGCTGATACTTTCCTCCTCTTCTACTGTGACGGAAACCCTGAGGCTGCTCGCATACCACAACGATAATGAAAGAACTGCTGGGGTGGGAGCTGTGGCAGCACTCAGTTAGAGCAGATTAAGACATAAAACACACTAATTTATGAAAACAAGAGTCTTCTGCAATATCTTACACAGAGGCAAACATTTAGTTTGAACTAGAAGAAGTAAAACTGAGCCTAAAATACTGAAGTTCTTGTGGTTTAACAGATACACCTAGTAGTTTTGAATTTTGAATTACTATGAGAGTTTTACAAGTAAAACGTTATAACATACAGTTCATTCCTTCATGCATAACATAACAGCGTGAGCTCCATGTACACTGGTAAACATGACCGCCGCATCTACTTCTTCTCTTTAACTTGTTCTGGCAGTTCATTCCTTCATGCATAACATGAAGGAACCCTCACAGTTTAATTCAACTGTGAGGGTTTTCAAATATTTATCTTGCAGGAAGTAACTGCCGTGAAGTTCAGGGACATCAGGCTTTTACGATATCCTTGGGAAAAAATGACTAGAAGATGACATTTTTGATGAATTGTTGAATGAAAAATTGAATGCATGGTTATTAATTACCAGGTTTAAACATATTATACAAAAACCCTGACTCTTCCCATGAATCTACATCCACCAGAGAGGATCTTCAGCCACAGCTAACCTTGAACAGGCGGCTATGTGTTGCAATTTATGATAAAAGTGCAACTGAGACTCGTATTCTGAATATGCTGAAACACGTCCAAAGAATGGTCCTTTAATCGGAATAATGACATCATCGCATCTCACATGTCTTGATCAGAAAATGCTCTCTAAGGGAAGAATATCCGGAGGCATTAACTGCTTTCTTGAAACTGGTCACATTCAAAGTATTAGCATGTAGAGAATACTGATGGAATTTTACAGTGTACGCAAAAGTGAGGGTAAACAAAGCAAAATAAATTTCAAAAGTTAAACAATTTCATTGTGGGAACATGTCAGTTGTATATTTCTAACAACTAGGGGAGCTTATTCTCCAAATGTTTTTGGGCCATAATGTCTCAACCGTTGGTCCAATTTAATCCAAATTTGGATCATATGAATCCACTGGAGCAGACCTGTCTTCTGCACATTGTGTTTTACTTCAGTGTTTCATATATTACTCTCTAGGGGGAGCTTTTTTCAAAATACTGTTTTTCGGACATAATTTTCTAGCCATTAGTTTAATTTAATATGAATCGATTCGAGAAGATCTACATTCTTTATGTCATGTATTACTTTAATAGCTAATATTTTACTCACTAGGGCAGCGTTTTTACAAACAGATACGTTTTTCCGGACAGAACTCAAAAGCTATTTCGAGGATCAATTCCAAATTGTATATCCCCGTACACCCTAGTGCAAAGAAAAACTGGGCTGGATTTAGGAAAGGTTAGTTGGATATTTCTGATAATAGGCTTATTATAACCATAACCATAGCTTTATCTTCAAAGGTTTCTGGCCATAATTTCTCAAGCATTCATATGATTTAGTCCAAATTTGGTTCATATGAAAACTCGGGGAGATCTATCTTGTATATATCATGTTTTACTCTCATATTTCATACATTAAAGAGGAACGTTTCTACAAAAAACACTGTTTTTTGGACATCATTTCTAAACCAACGGCCCAATTTTGTCCAAATTTAGTGTATATAAATCGACTTGAGGAGATTTATCATGTATATTTTGTATATTTCTGAGACAGTTCATATTTTACCTACTCCGTGGAGCTTTTTAAAAAAAAAAAAAAATACTATTGACATAACTTAACATTTAATTTGAGGCATTCAACGAGGGGGATTGCTTGTACAACGCAGGAGATTTGGGATATATATCCATGCTGTTGGGGACGACAGCATAGGCTTAGTTTATTTATAATAATTTGTCTTAGAAGCCCATTTCCACCAGTAAAAGACATTACTTTTGTCATATTTAATTTTTTTTGGACTAATTACCTCCCATCAAACCTCAAAGCCAACCAGGTTCACAAAAGTCTTATGGACAGACAGACAGACAGACAGATACATAGATAGATACCTGTAGAAAGATTGATAGATGGATAGATTGATTGATGGATAGATAAATAAATGGATAGCTCGATAGATAGACACTTAATTAATCCCCGAAGGGGAGATTAGTCAACTTGCAATAGAATTTTGTTTGTATTCCCCATTTGGATACTCACATTGTGATATATAAATCAAAATAACAAACATTAAATCAAAATGTGAAGTTTGTTATCAGTGTATTATTCATTCTAAATCTAAACGTCACTCAAAAACTAAATATTGTGCTATTGCACATTGACTCTTGTGGTCAGTGGATGTACCAGAATAAAAGCTGGAAGAAGTAGGGCAGAATGACTCAACTTGTTCCCCTTAGCTGATAGAACAACTGTTATACTTGGCTATGTTAAAAAAAACAATCCACTAATTAAATTCATTACCCTGGGACGACTGTAAAATACACAGATATTAGGTATGTTATTATTTTTATATCATAATTAATACATTTAATTAGCTGTGCATAATAATATAGGTATATATCGTATACCTAATCCTTCCAGACTGAAAATGTAAATATTCGAGATCCTATTTCAATTTTAACCTGTTCAAACTAATTTTGGCAACATTATTAGCTGTACTGAAAACCAAATGACGTCTTTCGGATCTTTTTTGTTTTCTGTTATCTATTATAAGCCGAGGACACAGTTGGATTTTAGTGGACATTCGGCTCTGACTTGGATGTACGACCCGCAGTCAGACATAGTTTGGATACATTTGTTTGGCATGTGAATGCACCATTTGGATTTGCTGAACATTGCAGTATTAGCCTGAATGCATCTGAAGCACGGGCTAACCGTTTTTTAAGAAATTGTGGTGAAAGACTAGTATCACAAACCAGTTAAACAGCTCTAACCATTATTTTTAACTCATGAATTCCTCATTTTCTCCTTGTGATTTTCTGTTGCTAAATGTCATTTTTGATCCATCTCATAATTCCGAAGCTATAATAAAATGGCATGTAATTTTGTCAAACCTTTTGTTAATAGTAAAAAAACAAAAAAGACTTATAAAATTATTTCATGATTAGATTTTATACATCATTGAAAATAGTTAATAAGTCTGTCTGTATGCTTATCATGTAGGATTTTCTCAACTGTTCTCAAGACAGACAGGACATGTTATGAAGTCATCAGCATTGTTCAGTGGATACAAGCATTCCCTTAATAATAACAAAGAAAAAGCGGAAAATGATCACCTAGGGATGACAATAAAAGACAAAAATGACCACAGAACTTTGCATATACACATAATTTCCATTCCAAACACAGACTGTTTTGCATCTTTGGGGTTCATTTTTGGTACATGTGTTCTATTTTGTGTCCCACATAATTTTCCTTCAAGCATAAATTGATCTGTACCCATAAGGCTTCCTCGGGTATATTAGTCAGAGAAATTTGTAAGAAGTTAAGATGATTGATAGACATTAAGGCTAATGCCTCAGAAACACTGAGTCATGAACACTAAATAAGATAAGATAATAATGGCCAATAATTCGCTGAGTGTGCAGAAGTTAACTTAGCTCACATTGTTCTTGTGTCAGAATGCGCATCATTCTTAACTCCATCAAACAGAATATAATCTTTATTTTGTTATGGCTTTACCTCCGCCAAGGCGATAGGTTATCTGTTTGCAGTACTTTAAAGAGCTAAACAAGTAACATACTTTGAACAGTCATATAAAGCAACTCGGAATTTATTGATATTGTTTCTGATTTTCATGCATTAAAAAGTGAAGTTACAATTTTGATATTTCATGCGGAGAGGCAAATAAAAAAAAGGGAAATGTGTTTAATTTTGGATAACAAAACAACTTTAACCCTTATTTATTTTCAAGGGAAGCAAATTACAAGAAAAGATCTCGTAATTACGAGATCCGGGTCTCGTTATTACGACATAAGGATTTGGTAATTATGAGATAAGGAGGATATGTATGTTTCACGCATCTGTACCTGTATCTGTCCTTATGACACACACACAGACTTGGTGAGTGCAATGCGTTTCCGTTATTTTCAAATGAGAAGAAAAAGAAATTAGACCAAAAACCTGATGTAACATCACATATGTCTGATAAGGAGCATCATAAAATAGAATAATCTCTTAACCCTTCCTTCTTAAAGGAAGAGTTAATGGAATGTATCATAGAAGAAATGAACCACATTAAACACATTACTAAAATTATTGTTTAAACGCTGTCTCTTTTTGTTTAACTGAAGAGCAGAGATTTCCATTGAAACTGAAATTTCATTAGGTTTTACAACAGGAAAATGCCAGAATACATTCCTAGCTTGTTTTGTATCTGTTTGTTCCAAATCCCTTCACAAGAGGACATGTTAGGAAGTCATCAGCATTGTTCAGTGGATGAAAGCGTTCCCTAAATAATAACAAAGAAAAAAGCACCTATCTAACAAAAAATTGATCTGCATTAGGCTTCGTTGGTTATATTAGTTAGAAAAATGTGTAATAAATTAGATGATCGATAGAAATGAAGGCTAATGGCTCAGACAGAAACAAAATCAAGTCAACACGAAAGAAGATAATAATGGCCAATAATTCGCTGAGTGTGCAGAAGATCTCTCAACCTAACTTAGTCTTGAGTCAGAACGCGCATCATCGTTAACTCCAACAAACAGATCGTTATATTTCATTTATTATGGCCTGTTACCTCCGCCAAGGCGAACGGTTACCGGTTTGTTACTGAGGAAGATTAATGTACAGATGAATGTACATTAAAATGTTATTGAGACGTGACGTCTCAATAACATTTTCTTGACCATCGCGAGAAAGAGCACTTTTGGATTTTATTTTTATCACTACAACGTCTACCTTATATATCGCCGTGCTTTTGCAGTAGTTTACGGTCTCTGAAGGTTTTTGGTGTTCAGAATTATTCAGCGCCTCTCTTCCCCTGACCGCGTTGAACATCCATCTCTCCACCTCACGCGCTCATTCTTAAAATGTTATTTGGGGATCAAATATTTTTTTCAGAGCAAAAAAAAAAATATATAAGCGATCCATAAATGAAATACAACAACACATTTTGGGTACATAGTTTGGCAGATTAAACACATTATTTTACACATTTCTCAAAATGATCAGATGAAATACCTTCAGTTCCGTTTATCCTTTGACGAATCCCGACAGACACTAGTAGAGAAGCTGGATCATTTGAGTGACAAACCCCTTCTAAGACACAGCCACCTCCTTTACGAACCCAGCAGCTTCTAGCTGTGGAGCTACAGTCAGACCCGCCCCCTCCTGCAAGTACGATAAAATGAAAGTCTAAAAGTTGACTTCTTTACATAATTCACCTCAGCTTCCAGCGACAGAACAAGTCGAGCAGAGTCTCTGCCTCGACTTGTTCTGGACATTCATTGTCAGTCATTCTTTTTCTAAAAGCTGATTAGTGGGGCCGTTTTTCCAGAGACAGACTTGACTGTCATTCTTTGATGTCTGTTGACATGTTTCTCTTCACTCTGCATTCATGTCTGGTGAACAGTATCAGTAACCGACCAGCTTGTTGGTCAGAGATATCAGTTGATAAGTTTTCTTCATAACAGCCGAAGGTCGCAGATCACATTACATTTTCAGACAATTGTTGACAGAGAAGTACACTCATAGAATGAAAATAATAATCATATTATTATGCATATTATTAGTTCCAAAACCAAATTCTGCTTTGGGCAACAATTTGGCTAGGGGCGGCCCTGGATACAATTCTGACCACCAGTAGGAGGACAGAGAATAAAATGGAGTATGATACAATAGAACACAACAAACATTTTTAATCCCCACAGGGGATAAACTGAAAATGTTCAACGCAAATCTGGAGTTTCGATATACTGTATAACATTAGTGAGTTCATTTTTACGTACAAAAATGTTTGATTTGGTCTTTTGTTTGGAAACGAAAATTGAAAAACCAAAAAAACGAGCTGTATTTTCATTTTAACATACAAGAATCACAAAAGAAAAACTTTTGAAAAACTTTTGTTTTTTCATTTTTCAAAATCAAATAGGGATGAGAGAAATTTAAAAAAAGGTTTTTTGATTTCCATTTTGATTTAAAAAAAAATAAAATCATGAGGAGGGAACGAAGTAAGGGTTTGTTTTTTCGTTTTCTAGGGCCAGATGTTGTGATTGACAGGCGCACCAATGAGGGCGGTGTTACTGACAGATCACTGAAATACATCAGCAGCTCTGAAATCAGGCTGGTCTTGATTATATCTTCTAATACATAAAGAAGCCTAAAACGACTGTATTCCGGTCTTAAAAGTAAAAGATAACATTCATATTGCTATTATCAGTTAGTCTGGATTAATCACAACATTCCATTTTACGATGGTTCACGTCACCATAGGGCAGCATGAAAAATGTACAACTGCAGTCTAGAGAATACTCCACCTGGGATATTTATTTGTCAGAAGCTGCTGTCAGTCTGCAGATGGACCAAAACATAAATTATTGTTCTGATTTTAGGACATACTGCAGTGAAGTCCATCAGTTTTTGGACGCGTGTGTACATTTTTTTACTTTAACTGTTGCAGGATGACATCAGGATCCAGCTGTGAAGAATATACAACAATCAACCACCACATTAGAACCACTGGTGTTAATGTTATGGCTGATTAGAGTGTATGTCAGCTGTAGGAATCAGATTACTTTCATTTGAGGGCTGAAATTACCGCAGCAAGTAATGCAGCCAAGACCGGAATCTTAAACCTACAATCCACCCCTCAGAGTCTTCAAAATGCATTGAAATAAACCGCTGCTGTTTAAAAGGTAAAAAGTGAGGATTGATCTCATAAACGATCACATCTGGTTTCAGAAAATGAAAAAAGAAAGCAAGCCCTTCTTTGTTTCTGTCTCCAAGCAATTGTATTATTTCATGATCAAATTAGAAAATGCAAACCAAACAATTTTTCAATTTTCAAATTCATATATTTCCAAAAGGTTTTTGTTTTTTTCAGATTGAGTAGGCAGTCGGATAGAGAAGTTGACATTATTGTTTTTACTGCATTTTTGACTTTTTAATCGGGCTTTGAGTTCAGAAGGTGAAGAATAACCTGTAAGAACATACAGTACATAACAGAACTTGGGGTTGGTAGAGCGGTTGTCCACTTATCGGAAGCTCGTTGGTTCGATCCCTGGCCACTGTGGTCCGTATGTCGACGTGTCCTTGAGCAAGTTACTGAAGCCCAAAAGTCTCCAAATGGCTGTTCCATTGGTGTGGGACTTATGGCGTGAATGGTTACTGCTCCTGATGAGCATGTGGCGCCTTGCATGTCAGACTCTATCATCACTGTATGAATGTTTGCGTGGATGGGTGAATGCAGATTCGTGTTGTAAAAGTGCTTTGAGTAATAAAAACACTTTGACTAGTCAAGCAGTGTTTGACTCTTGAAATATTTCACAATGCTGTTTCACAGTGTTTGCTTTAAAAATAGGTCACAGTGTAAGAGTTTGAAATGTTTCAAGAAGATTAATGTTTGAAATATTTCACAAAGATTAATGTTTGAAATATTTCACAAAGATTAATGTTTGAAATATTTCACAAAGGTTAATGTTTGAAATATTTCACAAAGGTTAATGTTTAAAAATATTTCACAAAGGTTAATGTTTAAAAATATTTCACAAAGGTTAATATTTAAAAATATTTCACAAAGGTTAATGTTTAAAAATATTTCACAAAGGTTAATGTTTAAAAATATTTCACTAAGGTTAATGTTTGAAATATTTCACAGGGTTAATGTTTGATTAATTTAATTATGCAATGTTTGTTCATGAGATGTTTCACACTGTTAGTGTTTTGCAGTAGTAATATTTGAAACAGCTTAGGGTTAATGTTTGAAATATGTTACTATGAAAGTGTTAGTGTTGGAAATGTTTTACGGTATAGAACCTCAGTTTCAGGAGGAACAATGCAGATTCTGGCCTGGTCGTGGATCATTTGACCAACTTTTTTCTCTTGCGGGATTGCTTGCGGGGTCATGGGAACTTGCTCATCCTGTTTGCAAGAGTTTCTTGGATTTGGAGAAGGCTTAAGACCATGTCCCCAAGGATCAAGGATACAAGCGGCTGAAATGAGCTTCCTTCGTAGGGTAGGATGGTAATAAGATTGCAGCATAGTGGAAAAGACACATATAGTTTAAATAATATATTGTGCTCCCAATGGGATGCAGGGCAAACAAGGTTAGACAGAACAGAAAGGGAAATAAAAGGTAAGGCAGACATTTAACATTGTCCTCTGAGAATGATATATTTTGGCTCCTGAAAATTTCGTTTGGCTCCTAAATACTTTGGGTTTTGGGAACATCAGTTTCCCAAAACTGTGATACCACTGAAAACTGAGTTGTGAACAACAATCAAGAGTTTATTCATCTTTATCTTGATAGCTGCTGCTTAACTATCTGTTTGCCTGTTTATTTAAGAAAGCCGTATTGCGATTTTGTTAAGCCCAATAGGAAATTTGTCTTTTATTGCAGTACATTAAAGAATTACAGTACATTAAAACACAGGCAGGACACATTAAGAGACATTTAAATAAAAATGATCAAAGTTACATTAAAGGTGCATCAGAATCAGGTAGAAGCAGCTGACATGAGCCTCCTTCGATGGGGTGGCTGGGGACAGCCTTAGAGCTAGATGGGGAGCTCAGACAGTGGGAGGGACCTTGGACTGTGGTCGCTGCTTCTTCCTGTAAAAAGGAGCTAGTTAAGGTGGTTTGGTCATCTGATGAGGGTGCCTTCGGTACGCCTTCCGGAGGAGGTTTTTCAGACACATCGAACTGGGAGAAGAACCTGTGGTAGAGCCAGAACTCGCTGTGGGGACTATATATCTCATCTGGCTAGGAACGCCTTGGTATCCCTCAGGAGGAGCTGGAGATAGTTGTTGGGGAGATGGACGTCTGGAAACCCCTTCTTAGCCAGTTACCAGTGCGATCCAACCCCGAATAAGCGAAAGAAAAATGGATGGATGGATGGTTTTTGTCAAACAGTCAACAATTTTCTTCTTGTGGTCCAGCACAAGTGCTGCAGAATTTGTCTTTATAGGAAGCTGAGCTGTTAACCGTTAACCCAGAAGTGATTAAGTCCAGTTCCATCCGTTTAGCATTTCAGTGAAGTGGAGGACTCAGAAAAAAAGGGAAAGTGTCATGGCTCTGTTTTCATTTAGTCATTTATTTTGAATTGCTTCTTCAATCTTACTTTGAAGGTTTGTATCAGTTATTGTTATGTGTTTCACTCTATGCTGTTTTACTTTGAAAGCCTTGAATTCCAGCCCTGTCTCATTGACTCCTTTTACCCAGTGCATTAAGTATCTGTTCCCCTTTCCCCTTTCCCCAGTGCCTCTTGGTTGTTGATGTGATGTTGCTGATGTGCCAACCAGGTTCCAAGTATATTCTCTGCAGCAGTTTTTTCAGTATTTCTCTGAGTCAAAGTCTTTTTACTCTGCATGATTTCTTTGGATTTGGCCCTGCTCCTCGGTTTTTTTGGATTTGTTTGCCACAGTGGACTGCTTCCTGGTTTTACCTTTGCCGGAATTATGGACTATGTATTTTGCATTTTGGACTTTGAATTATTCAAGAACTAAACAGCATCTACTCGGCCTCCAGCCGCTGTCGGCATGTGAGTCCGAACTCTACCTCTGCAAATCCTAACAGTAAAAACTGGCCCCTGCAGACATTCCCAGTTAGTTAACTGTAGCTGTTGTGAAAAACAACGGCTCATGAGACCGTGGAACTTTAACTTTGGTCTCCGGTATATACTATTCTTTAACAAGCACCCTGCCATCTATATGATGTCAAAGAAAATGTGATTTATCAAAGCAGGCAGTCTGTACTGGCACTGTGACCATTCTGAGACTACACATCCCTAATATTGTCATTTTTTCAGCAACTTCTTCCACAGTTGCTCTTCTGTAGGATGGGAAAACCCAGGTTAAGCTTTGCTCTCCACTTTCATCAATGATGCTTGGGAGCCCATGACCCGTGAGTTTACACTTTGTCCATATTTTCCTCCCTGCTGAGATCTGGTGTTGGTGGGCCTGAACTGCTTCCCTTTCCTGAGGTATGCTGACTCGATCTCCAATCGTGGATTTGCAAATAGTCCCTTTTGGAGTCTATTGCAGACACATGTAGCTGCTGGTGGCAGAAAAACCCAAAAGCATAGTGTCCACACTCGGAGGGAGATAGGAAAGATCCTCGAAATAAGAGAAAACGTCTTGCTGGGCCGTTTAAAAATGGAAAAAAAGTGACCATTTTATAGGATACGGTCGTCAAAAACCTGTATGGTTGCAAACTATTCAACGGACAGATTGGAAATCTGGAGTTGTCAGCTCTGCAGTGCTTATTTCATATCAGGTAACGTTTTTTAGATCGCTGGCCACAAAAAAAAGGCAAAAGCAATGATGAAGTTAATAACGGTAGGTATGTAACAGCAGCAAACACTAAGCTGGAGTTCCAAGTAGGCTATCTCATACCGGTAAACACCAGTAACCAACGTTAGCATCATTAGCGTGTAGTAAAAATAATCTTCCCTTAATTATCACATTACACAGTCCAATTTGTACAGTACAACGTCGCAAAGTGTATCTTTGTATTCAACCCATCCCTGAGGGAGCAGTGGGCGGCTCCTGTCAAGAGCCCAGGGAGCTGCGGTTTCAAGGTCTTGCTCAATGACCCAGGGCTTGCTCAAGAGTTAAAATACCCAGTATTTTAACTCTAACATTAAAATACTGCTCTCGCAGTTCACATTAAGTCCTTAAATTCATTGTTGAAGACGCCTTTTGAATGTTTTCCCAAACATTTTTTCTTACTGTTCATGTCAAAGTTCATTTATGACATCATTACTTACACAGCAATGCAGTACTGAGACCAGACAATTATTTATCACACCTGAAATACATCATGAAACATGAAATAGGAAAATCTCACGCCGTTACTTAGAGTTATTCTACTGTGTACAGCATGTTTCCAGCTAGAAAACCTTTGAAATAGTCAAAGAATGCGTCTACATTATCTATATTCCAGTTTGTATCTGTTCTTCTTGATGTTACCGGTAATGCAGAGGTGTCTCCTTATGCCACCCCCCTGGCTCCGCCCACATAATACGCCATTGTTGTTTACTAACTCCAAAAGGCTTTATTACTGTGGTTGTGCTGCCAACACATGTTATATTTTCTTATAGAGCTCTCTGTGCTGCAGTGAGGGAGCCCATGTCTCTCTCTCCTTCTGGGTGCAGGCAAGGGTGTCACCAATCCTAGCTATCTATAAGAGTGCATCATGTTAATTGAGCTAAATGTGACTGTAATGTACATCTAAGTTGGTAATGTTAATCTCCCATGCACTTTGACCTATTATTTGTATCATTATTTCTCTCAATTGATCATTTGGTTGAATTAATTTATACCATTAACTAGTTAATTGTTTTCCTTGGACTTCTTTTTTTGTGGATTGTTCAGGCCACTTTTAACTATTGTTTTCTTTGGCAGTACATGAGCTGTGGGTTGGGCAGAAGGCGGTTTGTCCCTTTGGTGGTGATCCCCTTCACAGTCTTTGATTTTGTTCCTGTTTGGTGTGTGCTGTTCACACGTGGTGTGGAGCTTTTGGATCCCCAGTCCTGTCCCTAGCCTAGAATTTTTTTTTGTTTTGAATTGTGGCTATTCTTTTTTAGACCATTTAAATAAAAGTAAGACTTTACTTTAGTTTTATTTAAATGGTTCATTGTTTAAGACATTTATCTTGTTAATTGGAAACATTGTCTCTGGCCTACTGTGTAAGACAAACCTGTATGTCCTACCATTAAGTTTTTCGAGGTATTCAAAACTTTAAAACTATTTCCCTGGGCGAAATTTCTTATAGGTGGCGTTGTCGGTTCACCCAAAAATATAAAATAAAATAATTCCAAGCAACAGGTTCACTTCTTTCCTCCACATTTCATCTTACATCCGTCTTCCTACCACCACCTCGCCACATTCCACCGGCACATTGACTTATGGACAATAATTTCACTTGCAGAGTAATTTATCCCCCAGCTACAGTTAGGCAATTCCTAGAATTGACTAAGTTTTTATTATGTTATGTTATGATATCGTAGTGTGAGGTCATAAGAACTTTTTTTCTGACTATTGCGGGAGAGGACACTTTTGGATTCTTTTGGCAATAACTCATAAATTAATGGACAAATCCCCATGAAATTTTACTTGGAGATAGCGTTTCTCCTATTCCAGAGGAGATTCCATTTTAAGGATGTTGTGCCACAACATCATAATGTGATGTCATAATAACCTTTATTAACCATGGCAAGATTGGGGAATTTTGCATTTTATGACAATAACTAAATAATTAATGGACTGATGGTCCTGAAATTTTACCAAGCGGTAGAGTTAGGTAAATTCTATAATTGTCCTCAGTTTGGTGAGGTAAGAGCATGACATCTTCGAATGACGGCATAAGAAAATGTTCTTAACTATTGTGATATAGGGCACTGGGGTTTATTGGTCGCAACTCTTGATATTGCATTAATTTCATTGCGCAAAATTAAAATGTAATGCCATGGAACTGGAGTTGGTGGAAGATGCAAATAAACATATTGTAGCGCTACAGCAAAGACATGTGAATATTACTAAAAGAAATGCGATATGGGAGAGTATCTGCGAGAAGGTCAAAGCTTTTGGTAAAACAAGAACAACAACAGATGCAACTAAGAGAAGATTGCAGGATGTAAGAAGAATAAAATAAAAAATATGTGCATTATAAGACGCAAACATTTTTGTCCTGAACAGATTAGTTGTGTTTGGAGGGGGGACATGAGCTCATAGGATCATCCTGCTCCAACCCGTGATGTTTAGCAATGTTGTGCAACATACAGCAGACAGCTTCAATCTGGGCCACTTTATCTGGGCCGTGTAGTAATGCTTTCTCCAGTGTGGTCCAAACAGCTGAACCGGCGTTTCAGTATGCCAAACTGTGTTGAGTAGCACCTTCCTTTCAACATATTAAATACAAATGCAATCAATAGAACCGCAATTTTTTCAGTCTTAGTGAGTTACGTTTCATATAATAAATGAGTCTGTTTGCGTCGACTCCTCACAGCATTTTGCGCCCTCGACAAGAAACGCCTGATATTGCAATTTTTTAAGGTAAACACATTAAATGCATAGCGTTTGCTATTTAGCACGTTTGACAGACACAATCCTCACCGTGCACCGTTATGAGATCAGCTTGCTCATTTGTTTGTGGGTACTATCGAGTTTGCACGCGGAAACATTTAGTAAATCCAGCCCTCCGGGTTCTTTATAGTTGTAACATTATTCACAAATGTTATGGCTGATAGACCAGTCATGCCACACAGAGCTGACTTGACAAATATTGTGAATTCAAACTACACAAACAAAAAAACTGGTGCTTTACTGGTGCAGAAAAGAGCGCCTATTCTCAATGTGCCGTCATGAAATTATTCAAATGTATCATTTTATTTTGACAATCAGTCACGCCGGATATAATCAGTCATCTTGAAAGACTGACACTTTCCCCTCTTCTTTCTTCCTCTTCAGTCTTTTTCTGTTTGGCCAGCTTTCTGCAATAGAGGCCGACATGGAGTGGGTGACCAAAAGCGAGCAGAGACAACAAGGTGACACTCACATTCACCTGAGAGAATGACAAAGGAGGAATATGTGAGAAAGGAGGGATTAAAAAAAGACAAACTGCTTATCAAAGAGGTTCACATAACTCTTCATTCTTAAGTAAGGCTCATTACAACAACCTTGACCACTTACATAAAGTGGATCACCATGGAGCTGGTGCTGGATGAGGTGTAGGATTGGGAACTGGAGTAGTAGCACCAGTGCTGATGATGACATCACTGTCCCTGATAGCTTCCCAAAATGAGTCAGTGGGAAGCTAGAGGAGAAATAAAGAAGAAAAAGATGGTTAGCAGGTTATATGTATATATATATATATATATATATATATATATATATATATATAGTTTGCTCCCTTGAAGTTTGAATGAGAAGCAACTTGACTTATTTTAAGTTGAAGGCGGTTGATTATACCCCCACCCCTGTTTCAATGGGGCTATTCTTTCCCTTTCCCTATCCCTTTGACGTAGCTTGACGTGGCTTCCTTCATTCTACCAGCAACAGCCATAAGCAAAAACTGATTCACATTGACGATAAAACACCCAAATGCAAACTGAGAACTGTGGTATCTGCAGTTCAATGCAGCAAGGAGTGCACAGATCTGTATGTAGGGGAAACCAAACAGGCTGAGGCAAGCATCCCCTGAAGCAAATCAGTTAAGCCGCTTGTATTCTTGAACTCATTTTTTCTGTCACTAGCCAGAGGTCATGACCAAAGGTGAGGGTTGGAACGCAGATAGACCAGTAAATTGAGCGTTTTGCCTTATGACTCAGATGCAACGTTTTTCTACATGGGCAATTATGGGGAAAGACAGAGTCCAGCCCCTCTCCAGGCGGGAACCACACAAGCTCTGGTTCTTTACCCTGCCAGAGAGGGGACATTCAACGTACCTAAAAGTCAGTAATGCCAGGGGTTGGCACGCTCCTGTGCGCTCTGTCTCCTGCTGCCCGTACTACTTTCTGACCTCCAACGACCATCACTGCAGTTTGTGAGCCTACAGGGCACTGTCTCCAGGAAGCTTGTTCGGGCTGAGCCTGGCCGAGAACCGTGGAAAAAGGCCAAGCCACCAGACGCTCACCGCCGAGCTCCCCTCCCAGGTCTAGCTCCAGAAGGGTGCACTGGTCTCCCGATTCCAGGCGAGGCATCGCAAATTCTTTGGTGCCTATTCATTGGAGTTTTTGAATCACTCTTAGTCTGACCCGTCCCCTGAGACCGCTTGGCCTTTGAAAACCCTACCAGGGGCTAATGCCCTCCAACAACAAAATTCTCGGGGTTCATAGAGGCACACAAAGCCCCCACCAGTGAGGGAAACCAACTATGTCCACCCAAACCAGCACAGTACGCGGTTCACTTCCTTGCACATTTGACTTAATAACTCTCAATGTATCAACCCCCCTACAAGGGGGGTCTCTGGGTGAGCCTGTGGGTCAGACGAACCCAGAGGCTCGTCTGACCAGTCAGGCAAGCCTCTGGGTTGAGAGAGGAAATGCCTTAAACTTCCAGAAGTGCAGTTGCTTGGGTTTCAACCATCAACGATAAACATGATGTGGATGAATGAAAATCTTCTCATTAATACTGTTTGTTGAATTTTGGTTTCAAGTTCCATTATGAACATACGCAAAGCTGATGAAGGTGAAGTGGCCCGCGTAAAAGGAGCTGCTGTTGACAACCTGCAGGAAAAATGAGAGGTACTGCAGAGGGAGGACCGGAAAGGTGAAACACACACACAGGAGGAAACACTCCAGGGAGGTCAGGAAGAGGGCGAGAACGGATGAATGCAGATCAGCTTCCCTCATAGCTTTTCCTAAGAAATATCGGGAAAAAAAAAGTTGGTTAATCTACGACTGCTGATGCAATTCCTCCAAGACAACTTTATAATGTAATTTTATCTTCCTTGTCTTTCAATGTATGATTTACTGTAAGTTTGAAGACACTATTTTGTTAAGATATTAATTCTTAGGAGTATAATATCAGGCCGGCAGGACAGTAAACCTAAATGTGTTTTGGTTAAGTATACTAAAAGACTATTTTAAAGGTGAAGAGTGAAAAATGTAAAGGCATCTAGTGGTGAAGTTTCAAGCATGCAACCTACATAACACCTCTGCTCACTTCTCCCTATTCAAGAATACAATACAACACATGCAACTGCATTCAGCAGCCCATCAAGTGATAAAGTCCTTCTAGATGGACGTATTAAGAAACTAGATTTAGTTTTTTATTTTTAACACTATGGGTCAAAGGTCCTGTTGATATTGGTTGACCTTAAATCACACGAGGACATCAGCAATACGCCATCAGGCGTAGTAGTAAATGTGACATATAGCCCTGACATTTATCAAAAAAGGAACTCAGAAATATTTTAAGAGAAGGTCACCAACCTGGAGGCAGAGGTCTGCGCTTGTGTCTGTCCATGATGAGTCCATTTATAGGCGCAAACAGCATGCCGCACAGCTGGATGAGGGCAAAAGCATTGGTGTAGTGGCTCACTGGAGGGGAGGGGTTGGCAGAAAGGATAAAAGTTAAACAAGTCATGCCTGTTGGGATTATAGGTCTTCAGTGTAAATTATTATTCACTGCTTCCATTTTTAAAAAAAAAGAACATTTTGACTATATTAGATTCCTTTTGAGATCTCAAATAGCGTCTGCCCAGAGCAACAGCAAGATTACATAAATGCATACCAGACACTGGTGGTGGTGGCTGATAAATCTGATGAGGCTGATGGTACGATGAAGTTGGTGATTATTACAATTCATGACTTTTGTATCTTAATTTATCTTCTGATAAGTACTGATCGATGCTGAAAACGCTCCAAAAGTTCAATATATTTATATCTTACCGATATTTTGGTCATTACCGGCCAGGCGGATGAGCATGGAGTTGACGTTTGCCAAGAAGATGCTATGACTGACCAGCATGGTGACCATCCACAGCATGTGCCACAGGAGGAGCCCGGAAAACAAACAGCTCTGGAAACTAGGCTCTAGATGTAAAGGAAACAGAGAACATTAGCAGATGCAGAGCCGGGGCCCAGAGGGACACCACTTATACTTACACCCCTGGGGAGGGGAGGAGAAAGGTACCGGCAAGCATTCAGCCAATGGCCTGGGAGGAAGTGAGATCTGGGCATATGGTTCTAAAAATTTCACAGCTGGAGCAACAAGTCACCTTCATCAACGAAACTTTCCAAGCCATCGAGATCTGGTTCAACCTGCACTGCCATGAAAGAGGTCTGCCAAAGGGATCCTCCTGCAGACCCCAACAGTTAACCTCTCAAATGTTTCACATGTGGGGCCGTTTAGTTAAATTAGATGGTGAGGTTTCACGCTCTGTTTCTTTGTCTTGCTCCAGTGATTTGTTGTGCTAAATAATAGGTATGATCCTCCATTTCTTAAGACATTGATTTCCAAAAATTTACAAACTTGTCACAACTCAAAATAATTATCCAGAGATACCATTATTCATCATCAACCTCTTCTTTGTTGGCTTTTAGATGTAAAGCAGTTCTACATTGTCTTTCTGCCAGAGGACCTGCTCCGTTTTTAGATATAAAGTGCTCATTCTAAGCTAACATTAAAAAAATCTATCCATATTTTCAGCTGATTATACTGAAAATAAGAATATTAAACCAAAATCATAAATCAAAACATCTCATTTAAATATTCAAAGGGATACCCCTAAATTTTACATACTGCACCTTTAATGAGAATCATATTGTTATGCAGCAATGTGAGTATCTGTGTGAGAGAAATGCATTCTGTTCTGTCTTCTTATATACTGTATGATGACAGTTAGCTTTACCTGTTTAAAAGTATTTATGTTACATATTTAAAAAGTGCCCTATGTTTCATATGCACAACACATTAAATAAATGTGACAAATGTAATTTCCTAAGCTTTTTTGACGTGCCCAATGTGCTTGATTGAATTTACAAACATCCATTGAATTATGTTTGTTACTGCTTGAAGCTATGGAGCCAACATCGAACATAAATTATCGACGTAAACTCAGCTCAATGATTACTTTGCTTTTACATTCAAGTTGTAAAGAACGATTAACTTCTGATTCCGTCAACCTCATACTGCGTGTTAGAATAATGAACTATTCTAAATACATACCAGACACTGACTTGCAGACATTTAGGAAATCAGTTCAGTCAGACTAGGAGGTGTTTTATCTCCAGAAGTATTTGGGCTATAATTTCTCTGATTTAGCC
The DNA here is from genome assembly GCA_009660295.1 of Lophius piscatorius. Lineage (NCBI taxonomy): Eukaryota > Metazoa > Chordata > Actinopteri > Lophiiformes > Lophiidae > Lophius > Lophius piscatorius. Next base: position 18,731 of record VRLP01006322.1, read on the forward strand.
AAGATTTGATATATATAAATCACCGTATTCACAGTATATCATATTTGACTCTATCAGTTCATATTTTACTAGCTAAGCCGCGCTTTTAGTTGAAAAAAATCTTTTTTATACAGTCCACATCTAATTTGAGGAGTTCAATCGGGAGATTGCTCGTACAACCCAGGGGATTAGAGGCTTTTCGGGGATATACCCTTGTCGTCAGGGACAACAGCGTGGGCCAAATAGGCAACACAATAAATTCCCTAGGGACTTCCGCTTTCCGCTTCATGGAGTAGGAAGGACTAGAAAGGAGCTCCGATAAATATTGTTCTAACGTAGACATTTGAACCTTCGATAAAGTATAAACTGGAGTGCAAGGTCACTTTAAATCACTCAACCTCGAGTATTTATGATATGAGGATATCCCATGTTTTTACCCATCATCTCTGCGGACTGACACCGTTGTCCTTTCATCCAGCTGAATAGCAAAGGGAACATTCCTAAGCTTCTCAAGCAGCTGGTTCTGGTTCTTCAAATTTGCAGCCATTTGATCAATTCAGTCTTTGATAGTGTTTTTCAGAGAGTGGGACAGTTTTCTCTTCGTCAACCACCTGCGGTCCACACAGCCTCTCCGCAATTTTCAAAGAGGTGGGTTTGATTAGCTGCTCTCCAATATTGTGCAGCTTTTTATCCTTGGCAATTAACAGTGAACACTCAAATGATGCCTCCGTGGCGCTGTGTAAATCACTACTTACTCTTTCAAAGGCTTTACTGATGTCAGTGGGTCTTCTTGACAGTGCAAATTGCTTCTTCCTCTCAAAATATTGTCGACTTTCACAAATAGCCTCTCGGTGTTTAGTCTCCTGGTGTCGTTTCAGTTTGCTTGGCTCCATGCTGCTCACCGCAAATTACACATTCTGGAAGAAAACTGTCCAGTCCTTCCATAAAACCAAAATCAAGGTGACTTTCAAGAAATTGCCTTGTTTTGGTTTTTGATACCGATGAGTCATCGGCACTTTTACGTTTCCCAGACATGGCGTTTTCATTCAGTGATGCTGACGGCAGGAAAATGATCGTGGATGAATTACTCAGGTATAGCCGCTAGCTGACCTGACGAGACTGTGGCGTGACACAGTGAATCAATTTAAATGTGGGCCAAGATGAAGTCGTAATTTGGGTTATACAGAGTTTTGATTATCCAATATTGGGATTTAAAAAATTTACTATGCACAAATATAAACTTGCTCACCTCCCAAGCTCAGAGGAGACAAAGCTCTGCGCACCCCCTGTGACGTGATTGTCAACAAACCTTTGACAATCTGCCATTTTAAGTTTCAACACAATTTAGGTACCTAGGAATTGAGGTCACCAAAACATTTACAGATCCTTTTTAAAGGGAATTTCTTGAAGTTACAAGAGCAGCTGCAATAGGATCTACAGAGGCGGTCCTATATTCCAATGTCCGATGGCTTATCGGCTACAAAAACAACCTCCTCTGTGGGTCAATACAGAAGGGATGGTATTGACCCACAGAGGGTCAATACCATCACCATTCCTCTAATCCTCTAATCACTTAGAGGAATGGTCATTAGCTGGTATCTCTGGTATCGCGGGATCCAAAGCATCCTTTACTTATTTTATTTTGTTAGTTTTTAATCATTAAGATATTTATTGATTTTAAGTTTTTCTTATTTGTTGTCATGAAACCATTGATGTTGATTTATACATTTTTTTATCTTTTATCTTTTTTGCTTTCTTTTGTTTTTTGTGGTGTGAGATGTTCTGCATCTCAGCAAAAATGTTAACAGCTCTGAAATCTGGGGAATTTATTTTGAAAAAATTGATTTATTTTGAAAAAATAAATTCCCCACCACGCCGAGTTAAATAGAAGAAAGAAGGCGACACTTTTGATTAGATGGAGCTGGGAAAAAAAAGTGCCTTTGCTCTTTGGTTTTAAATTGTGGTAAGAAAAAATCCTGATCTATAATTCTAACGTTTAACAGCCATATTTATGTCCCAATCAAGATGAAAACAACAATAAATAAAAGATACCTGTCTCTCGCTTCGGATCGTGCGGCGTCTCTTCAAGCAGATGCAAGGCTGTTGCTGCATCCTCTAGTTTCTCATCGCTTTGGTTCTTCTTCACCTCTAATTCCTTTATTCCTTCCTTCATTTCATGCTCCTCCTTTCTTCTCCTTGTTCCTTGCCCAGGGCAGCCCAGTCTGTCAAAGCAGAAGGTCAGTGGATGAGATTTGTTTTTAAATTGTTGGCCCCATTATTATATCCTTAATTATATCATTAAATTTGTTTTTAAATAATTGGGGATATTTTCATTATCACGGCTGCCTTAGATCCTTCATGTTAATGCGATAATTAAAAAACTAGTTCATGCATCACTTCCAAATTGTATTCCCAAACAAACCTTAGTGAGAGAAAGAACTGGATTGGTTTTAGGAACGGTTTATCTCCAAAAAGTTTCGGGCCATAATTTCTCAATAAGTAGGCCAATTTAGTCCAAATTTGGTGGATATGAAGTGACTCAATGAGGTCTATCTATTATATATATGATGTTCAATAAGGGGGATTGTTTGCGCAACGCAAGGGATTGGGGACTTTCCAGGATATTCCCTCCCTATCAGGAACTGTCAGACCTAGTTCTGACAGTTCCAGATGATAGTTCCAAATCTATATTTAAATTATTCCAGGAATAAGGGGCGGCATATTTAAAGAAATTATTTCCTGTCTCGGTTCTGATTAAAAATGAGACTGCCAAAGGTTAAAATTCCTCAGGAAAACATAGTTTGCTCTGACCCATAGGTGAAGTTCTCCGGCAGTGGGTAGGGGATATTTCCTCTGGGCATTAGGAACAGGGTCCGCATGAGGAGGGCTATGCTGCACAGTGCGAGGCAGAGAAAAGATGTGCGAAGAGACACTCCTCTTTCAAACAACAGCTGTTGGCAGAGAGACAAAAGGTGGAAGAAACTTTTAACTATTGACGTGGATTGAAGAAGAATTGGGTATTTTTCAAATGCATCATTGCGTCATTGCATCCTTCACCTTTATGAAGAGACAGACGCCAGCTGAGGAGTCGAAAGCCCCGTTGTAGACGGTGATGATGGTAGAGCGATACGACTCAAGCAGGTTCCCTACCTTATCACAAGAAATGTTACCTCTTATAACCTGGAACGGTTCTAGGTTCACACCATCAGGGGGGCTAGCCCCCTGAAGAAAATGTCACATTCATAAAGTACAGTGCCTTGCAAAAGTGTTCAGCCCCCCATTATTTGACTGTTTATCCTGTGCAGGGTCGCAGAGGGTCTGACCTGTAGGCGCTCCTGGGCACGTGTCCATCCCAGGGTCGACTTATCGAGACCTACAACCATTCACAGTTATGGGCTATTACAGTCACTCATTCAACTACATGGACACTTTTGAACAAACCACACAAACACAGGGGAAATACACTGACACGGGTGCCCAGGTGGATTTGATTTGAGCCAAGAACCTTTTTGCTTAGCGACAACGGTGCTGAAACAGAGATTTATGCCACAGAATGAGAAAACGAAAAACGTTCTTCGTAAGAAAACGAAAGAGAACGCTTTCCCTTTCACTTTGAATGTTACGATCAGAAGCAAACTAATAAGTTTGGTGTCTAATGTAATCAATGTAATCCACCTGTTTTAGAGAGGAGCGTCAGTTTGTTCATGAAACCTAAGGCTCTGCTATAATGAGCAGCAAGATGTTTGATGTAAAAGCAAAACAGAAATGAGGAGAACTGTAATCAAACTCTGAAGCCATGTGAGCGCAGTCCACCCTATCTTTGGTCTCTCCCTTGAGTCTCTACTGTCATTTTTCTTCCTGTCTTGTCAATCCCTCTCTGGGGCCATGTATGCATAATCCACGTCTCTACTGTTATCAACTCACCTATCCACCTGAAACCATCTACCACTAAAGCTCCTGCTGCATATATACAGCAGACAGATTGTCTTGTCCGCCAAGATCACAGCATCACCTAGATTTTCAATTTCCACGTTGATTCAGCACTATTTTAACCCTATTAATCCATTTCTCTCAGAGACCGTCTGCCAACTTCTATTTGCAGCTCCTCTGGCACGTTTCATGCTCCAAGCCAGCAACACTCTATGGTCAGTAAAGGCAGCCCGACACTCTGCCACTGCCAGAAGACTCCCTCATACCATCCTCTGCCACAGGGCGGTGCAAGTGGGTCTGCGACGGCTTTGGTAAAAATCAGGTAGAGAAGGAGGGGGAGAGATTTCGCAAGATGTTGTGATGAAATGTAGCATTGATTAAAATCCCAAAAAGCTTGTAAGCACTCATTATCACTCACACACATTGTTTAGCACAAACCTGGGTATTGGTGAAGTGGAAGATGGCTCCAGACGCAATGATACATGGCAACGCAGGGTAAAGCAAGAACGATGTCTCTGTGTTTGAAAGGCAAAGCAGGGTGAGATGAGATGCCAGACTGATAACACCGATTATGTCACGTCACAGATGATATGCAGTGAAAGCAATCTGTGACCGAAAACAAGACATACCTGTGTTTAGCAATGCGATGAAGAGAGTGCCAGCAGTGAACATAGTTCTGCAGAAAGATATGGAGAGTGAACTAGAGCCAACCAAGCTTTGCATGGCCCTTTTCAACAGTGTCTGTTATTATTCTCTATAGCAGTTCTACACAGAAAAGCACTTTAATGGAGTGGATTTTAATAGTTGTCAGGATCTCAGCTGTGAGATGAAAACAGTTTGGCTTGTCTGTCGGCTTGCAAATGGAATGAAATGTGTCCCAGAAACTTGAAATATTGTATCCCTTTGCATATTGATATTTTTCAATCACCTTTTTCATCATCTCTTTTGGAATTTCTTTTGATTTTGGTATAGTAAAAAATTAAACATCTAACATTTTTAAAGAAAGCGGCAAACATTTCATGAAAGAAAAAAAATTATTTAAAACATCTTGGGTCCATCCCTTTATCTGAATCCACACCAACATTTAATGTCCTCTTTATTGGCCCAGTTCCATCTTTACCACCATGATGTTTGGAAATCTGTCCTTCAGTTTTTTTTTCCTGCAGCCAAAAACCCCCAAAAAACAAAAAAAACCACCGTGGAGTGCTGATGTCATCGTTGCTGGAACTGCATTTAGACTTGTATGTTCATCATGAAAATCTGTAGGGATTATGCATAATTGATAAATAACTGAAATGGCCCTGGCAAAATGTTGAAGAAGATTGAAACATTTATTGATCTGCCTTCCACTCCGAAACTATAATAGTTTCGTTTCAGACAAATGACTCAACATACCCTCAGCTTCTTAGTAACTTATTATCTAGTATGTAATCCGCCCCTTTACCCAGATCCACGTCCTCGCTACATTCCTTGCAGTCAACCAGTTTTCATCACAATCCATGGGGTAGTTCATGCATAAAAATGGAAATTTTTGAAAAGTTCATGGTGTAAACCTTGTATTTTTGTCTCATATTGCATTCACACTAATACATGTATGATAGGGAGACATAACTTTTTCCTCAACATCTTGACAAACAGTAAACTTGAGAACCTCTGTAGGTGTGCCCACACTCACATAGCTATGAGTCTTATCACTAAGGTTCCGTAGCGGTCGAAGACGAATCCAACAGGGAGTCGTGATAACGCGTTGATGAAAAAGGCAACATACATGACCCGAGTAAACTGTTCATCCTGACCCCTGCAATCTGCAACAGAGTGGGAAAATGCATTAATCAGGAAAATAAATGCACTTGAACATATGATCAAATAGAGATCCAGCGAAAGTTTGATCATATAACAATATGAGATTTTACATTCAAATATTTGCTTTTTGTTAAGGATGTAATGTTTCCGTTGATAATGTCACTAGGTTATACTGCTGTGAATAATCTGAATTTAAGATAATCTGTATAGACAACAAAAACATGATTTTTCTCTTTTCTTTCTTTTTAAAAGGGTGCCAATAATTCTGTGTACAGTGAACTGTACCTATATGTACAGCGCCGTCCTCCACTCTGGTGGTGTTGATACAATAACCAGAGAAGTGCTGATCAACTTTCAGGACATAGACCAGAGAAGCCCAGCCATAAGCGATCCCTGGGATGAACAAGCTCTCCAATAATCCAGAGAGCAGCGTCAACCGGTGTTGCAAATTGTGTCTTCCGTCTTTGGATCCCTTCATGCTGCCAGTTGCCTTTGCCTTCAGGCAGGGGAGAGGAGTGGGATGGTGATGTTTGACTATTATCCGCACGGGTTACCTAGGAAAACAGACAATACTTACTTAGTCTAGCAAAACTGTGTGAGACAGTCCTCCATTTTGTTCCTTACATTTTAATATAATTTCGCCTTAATACATTTCTTATTTCTATACCACTATTTTAACTTTACACAAGCATAATTTACATTCATACTTTTTTAACTTGAACACCCTTTACTCTTAATATCGTTCTTATTTCTATACCGCTATTTTTACCTTCACACAAGCACCTTTAACTTTTATGTGGTTTTATACTAATACTTTTTACCTTTATAATGTTTTATTTTCATGCTGTCGTGGAAGATTTTGGGACAAAGCACCCTGAACACAATTGAAGACACCAGACACTGATAGGGTTAAAAGAACATACATTTTAAATGTATTATTATTATTATTATTATTATTTTAATTCCAATACAGGAGAAACACGCAGACCTGCTCACAGGAACAGGATAAGGAGCTGTCTCTCTCAAAGTAAGTAACACAAGAGTGGAGATATGTAACAGTTTGCTGAACAACAAATGACGTATTGGTTGGCCGATCTTTTTTAGGGTACATGTACATCGAGTACCATATTAGGGAATAGCGGAGACCATCCCTCGAACCCTTGCCATAATAGGGGATTTGAGTATGGTGTGAACCTAGGTCACCTTACATGGGTTTTATCGATGCTCTTTTAAAGACACGTGACTCTTTTATTTTCCATAAGAAGAAATGTCTAAAACACCTGTTCTGTAAACGCCTGTGAGTTACCGACAAGCCATCTGTTCAACTTGTAAGCAGAACATCTCAAATGTGATAAATGGTCAAGACATGCAGTTTCTTTCACAATACTCCTTCATTTTAAATGTATACTAATAAGGAAATTCTTTTACTTTTATCTTTTTATTATTTTTATTTTTATACTACAACTTTTCACTTTTACACTTTTAACTTGTGCAACTATTTATTAGATACTTTTTACTTTTAAACCCCTCCTTTTTACATTTATACTTTTTAACTGTCATATTACTACTCCCTACATTTTTAATTTTATCAAACTGCTTTTTACTTTCATGCTACTTTTTTTCAAACTTTCTTTTTTATACAATGAGAACATTTCGGAGTCAGAGTAAAGAAGACGAGTCAATGCTTATACTTCAACCCGTGTTATTTTGACACCAGTGATTGGCTTCTACTTGAGTCAAGTGTGTGTGTTCTCACATTTTTATACAATATACTTATTTATCTAAGACAAATGGCATCAAATCAAACCCCTGCAAGAACATCTCACTCTTAAATCTGGTTTGTTGGATTTACTTACTGTCACAGCCTTACCATATTTAAAAGATTTTTTTTGATCTTTAAATATTCTTTCAAATAGCCGGATTCTCAGGGAGAAAAATAATTATCTGGTGGAACGGGTTTTTAAGCCTTGGCCAAAAGATTGTTTTTTCCCCTTAAATGTCATTAGAGGAGTTCCTTAGAAGTCAGTCCAACATGAAATGTGGGAAGTATGGAACTGAAGTAACAGATGTTGAGGCATGTCTTGCGATGTCACCATCTACTCACCCGGGTTTTGACGCAACAATCCTCATAGCAAAAACAAAACGGAAGGTGCAGTCTGCATTCATACACCAGCGCTCTTGCCTGCATGCATTCTTAACTAAACGAAATTAATGCAACATAAGCAAAATGAGCAAAATGAAAAGTATAAATGATGGCTGACCTAGAAAGGGAGATAAGAGAGTATTTCTTATAAAGACACCCTTCAAGCTGACTCCTCCCTAAACAGTCAAAGCTATTTAAAAACAACAACCCATCAGCCTGGCATCAGTCACTCTGACTGTTTCCCATTATCTCTGCTGCTAGGTTTATTATGTGGTTATGCCTGGTAACAAATGAAATACACCGACTTCATGCATGAATTTCATGCATCGGTAATGTGCAATTAATCCTAATCATCATGACTTCTAAGGGTTAGTGATGTTAAATGGAAACGCCAAAAACACTGAACATTCAATGGAGTTACAATCATGACTTCCACATATAACATACTGTGGTGCCCTAATAAAGGATCAGAAATCCGCTGAGGCATAATTGTGAAATAGGATAGAATGGCCTTTGTTGTCATTGCACAGGCTACAACGAAAATATGGGTGCTTGAAAATGATTAAAAAAACAAATCTAAGTTAAACAACATAAATAAAGACACTTAAAATATGTGAAGAAATATGGAGTATAAGGTATTACACATGACAGTATGATATTTCAGGATTACAAAAAAAACTACTAAATGGATACTCTTTCAATTTGGGAGCAGTAGATCAAGGATCTTTTCCTTTATTTGACTCTGCAAGACTGGAGTGCCCTTATTCAAAGAGACAGTAATATTTATTGTTTGGGACATTAAAATACTCTCTTGTCCTACTTGTTACTCACATCTTTCTTCATTTGGGCGCAGTATTTCTGTCCGAGGGACAAGATAGTCTGCCCTGGTAGATCAGCTGACATTGTAAGAATATAATTATGCTGTTGGACCTGAATGGCAAGATTCTGGGATCAGCAACCGTATGTTTAAATAAGACAACTGAGATTCCTCCTGTTGATTCCCTTTCTTCAAATGATCAGAAGACAAGGTTTTTTCTTCATCATTTATCTAGTGGAAGGAAGTGGTTCAAACAAGGTCCAACAGCTATGAGGTAAAAACACCGACATCACATATATATAGTCAAATTCATGCATAACACCACCAAGAGAGCAAAAATGCCATATATGAACAATAATAATCATCACGTGATGGTCTTAGAAGAAAGGAGAGGATTTCTTTCTACAGCACATTTCATACAACAAAAAAGAAGCTCTAATTCCTATGTGGTCACTGGAAGATATCCAAATACACAAGCAATTAAATGAACTTAATAGGCTAATGGAAACCAAATATTTAAAATATATGTAATTGCAGTTCATTTCAAATTTAATGATCTTATTCTGACAATGAATAGAAAAAAAAAGAAAGTCTTGCTGGCCCCCTGATGGCTTACCACTCTTTACATCTTATGAGGATGTGATATTATCACCTCCTTTACCAAGAACAAACTATTTTTGCTAGCATTCTTTTTTTTCTATTCAGTTCTGTCAGAAGGATTACTCAAAACAGCTATTAGATTGGATACGATGCTAATGATCCAGATCAACCCTTGATCCGGAATTGACTATTAGCCAGTTTATTAGCCAATGTTTTAGATAACATCTAATCGAGGTCGAAACTGTTCAGTTAATTGTAAAACTTGATGAATCTTCAAAAGTTAAAGACGAAAACTGCCATTAAGGATTTTTCTGGTTCTGAAACCTACGATGGCCGACGCACTGCAAACATCAATTTGGAAAGATGGGAATGCTGCAAATTAAGAAAAGATCTTTGCGCAATGGTGGTTAAGAGTTTTCTTCAGCAAGTATAATTCACCTTGTTTACTGTAGTTTTGGGTCAGGTGCATGTTAGGGGCCATTATTAAGATTATTTGTTGTTTTCGCAATGTTCATTCAATGAATGAATACAGTCCCTGGAGCACAAGTTTAATATCTGGCAATTTTCAATGCTTATTGCACTCAAATTATTTATTTGAGTGCACAGGTGCAGTTTACAACAAAACTTTTTTTCCCAGATGGGAGTTGTATTATTTTCATACCTGAGGCTCAAAATTATCGTGCGTGTGGCATTTGCTTAAAATTTCTTTTAATTTTTATAAAGATGTTTGTTCTGTGCAGGTTTTGTGTCTTTGTCTTTTTAAATATAGCTTTACGTCTGCAATTTCCACACTTGTGTCTAGTTGTTCCTTTTCCAATGTTCTCTGTAGGCGGTCCGTTTTAGATTTCTGCTTTGGGGAGAGTTTGTTTTTACTTCCTTTTTTGCTTTTTAGACTTATGATTTCTATCTATATGTTGCAACAATGGCAAAAATCTCAGTTGTTGCAGCCGGCAAGTAATGTTAGCGTCATTTTCGCACTTGTGTCTGTAAGCCTGGAGACGATGAAGCTCACTTTTTTAGTCTAATGCGCTCCTTCTCTTCTCCTATCCGCCATCCGACTCTTCATCTTCATTTTCAGTGCTAATTGTTAAAAGATCAGTTGCGCATGACGTTGTGCGTCACTTCGTCGTGGGCCATAATTTCTCAACCAATGGTCCCATCTAGTCCAAATTAGGTGCATATGAATCAAGTGGAGATCTACCTTGCATAAATCGTGTTTTACTCAAATAGTTCATACTTTACCCACTAAGTGGAGCTTTTTACGAAACACTGTTTTTCAAACATAACTTCCAAACCGTTGGTTCAATTTATTCCAAATTTGGTGCTTATGAATGAAATTG
>VRLP01006323.1:0-29334 GCA_009660295.1 Lophius piscatorius
CACCTGTGTTTCCCCTCCAGCTGTGTCTCATTGTCTCGTTATGTCTGTGTATAAAGTCTGTCCTTACCTTCCCTTCTGTGCCAGTTCGTTGCATGATGTCCTCGTGTCGTCACGTGTCCCAACCCCTCCCAGTGTATTGTGAGTAACCTCCCCTATTTCTGTTCCTGTTATTTCCTCGTGTCTTGTGGAGAAATAAAAATATTTTGTACCAGCTCTACATTGTATGCGTCTGCATTTGGGTCTGGGCAAAACCCCACAGAAGTGCTTAACACATTTAATTTGAGGAGTCTAATAATGGGATTGCCCCTACAGAAAAAGGATTGGAGACTTTTTGGGGATATATCCATGCTGTCGGGGGCAACAGCATAGGCCTAGTTACATTATATATCCATGACTGTAAACCACCATACATTACCCAATGTAGAAATTTACCAGGCAAAAATGAGGCAAGGACAGCGGAGGCATGATGACACACGGGGCTCATATTATTCAATTTAGTGGTGGGTTCAATTTCCAGGCCCTCTGACAGTTCAAATCCAAAACAGGCCTGATTGAAAGAGTTTCGGAGAACATTTGAAATCCTAATGCAGTATATTGGCCTCTGAGATTAATGTGATCTAGTGGAGCAGATGGAAGACAAGAGGCTGTTGAGTTGAAAAATGCTACTGTTATGACAGAACAAATTCTGGAAAATGACTCCCCAGATGCAAAGATTTGTTCGGAATCGATGAGGAAGGCTGAGATGAAATCTTTCAAAACTTAATGGCTCGATTTGTTTTAGACTCTCGGGTTCGGGACTTGAATTGTAGGAAGCCTCTGGATGAAAAGGAAGACTTTCATCGTCATCGTCCTGCAATTAATTTAGTCTGAAATGTTTCTTCTCATTTTTCTTCAATAACCAATACCGTTACTCTCTATCAGAGTAGTACCAGCTATAGAAGTGAATGAGGTTTATCAGTGCTGAAAAGAAAGAAGTATCCCTGACCAATGGACATTGTCACACACTAAAAGGGATATGAGAACATCGACCCCAAGAGCTCAGTCATCTCTTTTGAACGATGTACTTGAATTAATCTCATAGTCATAGTCGCCATGACAGAAACTGTATGAAACCCTGCAGGGGTAATGCTATCCTTGCTTGACTTGCTATATACAAAAAGGAGGAAAAGACTGAAGCAACATTTATTTGCTAAAGCTTCAGTCAATATTCCAGGAGGAGAAACAGCTATGCTTGACTTAGCTTGAATTTGACCTTTCACTTGTCATCTACTTACAGCTTCATTTCAAAAAGTTCTGAGTACCCTGTCACATGCATGAGTACACATGAAAACACCAGCTGTATCTTATTCTAAACATGCAGTTTTTCTTTTACCGAAAAGCCATTTGGTATTAAATAGATGAATAATGTGAATAGACGTGAAGAAACGTTTCAAAGTTTTGTTTAATATTCAGCTGATGTTTCTGTTCTCCCATGATCCACTATGAAACTGGAATGACCTGTACCCAAACAAAAGAATGCCAGCATTCTTTCGTTATTTAAGCTTGAGTGTTATAACCATTAATTAAGGGATAAATAATTAGTTACGTCCCCAGAAAAGTCGGGGTCATATTTAAATTGGAATTCCTAAAAAACTTAGTGTGAGGAAGAACTGGATTCATTCAAGGACGTTTGTATATTTCTAATACTAGGGGTTAGCTTTATCTCTTAGAGTCATCACTTTTCAACCATTGACTAATTTAGTCTAAATTTGGTTCATATGAATAAACTCGAGGATATCTATCTTGAAAATGTTATTTAATGCTAAAAATCTGTATTTTTCCTCATTAGGAGGAACACTGTTATTTGGACATAACTTCCTTTCCATTGGTCTGATTTAGTCCAAATTTGGTGCATATGAATCTACACAGGGAGCTCTATCTTGTTCGTATAACCTTTTACTTTAGTGTTTAAAATGTTCCTCACTAAGGGATACTTTTAACAAAAATAATGTTTTCAAACATAACTATAAATTTAATTTGCGTAGTTCAATCACTGGAATGCCTTTTACAGCTCAGGAGAGTGGATGTTTTTCTGGCATCCTTGCTGTCGAGAACGAAAGCCTAGGCCTAGTTTAAGTCACTAAATTGACTTCAGTTAGCCAGGAAACACAAAACACAGTTATATTAATTCTTTAAAACATGTTGCTAACACACTTACTGGAAGTTACTGGCTTTCGCATAAAACTAGTCTATTAAAGTCTGTTAACAGGAAGGAAAGATTTGGTAGATCTGTTTACCCAGCTTATTCAAGTCGGAACTTGTGTCAAGCAATAAATGTATAATTGGGGTGTGTCCTGCTTATGAGGCAGTAGCCAGTGTAGTGGCAGAATCTAATCAAACATTTGTGTGACAGGATGTTGTTAAAGACAAGCTGAGGAAAGACAGGATATAGGTGTGATGCTTTGATGATGTATCTTCTGCAGCCCAAACCAGGAGAATGAAAAAGACAGATAGTATTGGTTACTAGTGTGCCCAGTAGGTGATTTCGACAAATACTGGATCAAGAGCCAGGGATTGAGGACTGCAGAGAACATGTGGATCTGATCAGGTGATTAGAAACAGGTAATTAGGAGAGGACGAGGTGGGAATGACAAGCAGATCTGCCAGGTGCAAAAGACATACATACAGGAAACATGGGGAATAGGGGAAACTGGTAGAAACAAAGGGGAGAAGAGGGAGGAGTGCTGTCAATCCTGACAAAGACATAGTGTTCTCAGAGAACAGATAATGACCTTGCTGCTTTCCTTGAGTTTCTTACGAAGCCAATTTTCTGTAACACAAGAATGTTTTTCTCAAATGTGCTTCTGGGTTCCCGAAGGTCTTTTAAAGGAGTTGAACATCTTGTATGAAGTAAATTGAAGCTGTGATATAGACAAAAAATAATCTTCTATTCATCCTAAGAAAGAAAATATCTGTTTATACACCACGCCTAAGCGCTGCCATTGTGTGCAAATGTCTGGCTATACATCTCGTCCCATACTGAGTCTGTTTCTGAAAAGCCTGATTTTATAACTCAAGGCTGTAAATATGGTTATCTTTATAATACATTTCTAATGTATGATGCTTTATTTTTCCTTTTTATTGAGGAGTAATATGTGTACCAATTGTATTGAATAGCATAAAAGTTAACCTAAGTCACCATTAAATCCATTAAGCCCATACATATATTGATACATATAAAAAGGTACATAGCATGTTCAATAATAACCATCCGTTGTCATCTCAGATTTTCAGATACATTATGTCCCATTCCTTTTGGTTTCATCCAGATGCAGAAGATACCTGTTTGCTTCTCTGGGTCTAATCCCTTCTTGCAGTGGCTACGGGCACAAAGCCTTCCTGCCACAGAGACACTGCAACAAATACTTGATGAAACACTTCGCTTCAGATCTATTTGAATTTATTCATCCACCAGATCCAGCCACCATTTATGGTGCTGTTGTCATCCATAATGTTGAAACCCCTACGTGGTATTTTTTAGGTCCCCCTTTGGCCCTACAGTAGCTCCTTTGAAAAAATTAGCCCTCTTTCACCATGGGTATCAAAGAACTTGGGCTCTCATGACATACTGCATATCTTAAGTTGACCTTACTTAAGCCACCCTTGTATGTACTACCACCTGGGATACCAGACTGGGATCACCCAAGTAGATTTCACCACATTACCAATGTTTAACCCCTATTAACATCTGAGGTAAAGATATTACAGATGATAATACTAGCCACTTTTACAAAGAAAGTGTGCAACAGTGTCACAAAGAACTTCGGACATGGCTGATATTCAAATAGCCAGAAGGCTCATCTGGCTACATTACATTGTGAAGCCAGAAGGCTCATCTGGCTACATTACATTGTGAAGCCAGATGACACCCAACAACACGCCACTTGTATTAAGAGTAATAAATACATGGTAACCAGCCTGAATGCCTTCCTGGTATTCTCAGAATGAAACTGCTCAAAATAATCGAGAAGTACTTGGAGCATAATCAGGTTGTTTGGCAAGTCTTGGATCTAAAGAACATTTGAGTCCCTGCAGTCCAGACTTAAATTTTATAAACTGTTATGCTTGAGTAGTTCACAGCTTAATTGTTCAGAATCTTAAGTGAAGACAATGTGCTTTGAATTATACAGTTAAGCCTCTTTTAAAACTAAATACACCTTTTACACAGCGGACATTTTTACTTTTTGTAGCAGAAAAAAAGCACAGGTATGACTAATGACATTAATTTTGACTCAAATCAACACAAACATGCCATTAAACCCATCAGGCCAGTTAGAACAGTAGTAAGTCCTGGATCCGGCCCATATACATGAAAATAATTACACTTGGTTATATACTATATTTCGACATATCTTCGACGTAAGATAAGATTAAATAAGCCTTTATTGGTCCCACTGCGGGGACATTTCTGTCTTACAGCAGCAAATAGCTAGATGTAAAAGTAAGTACAAGTATCAGAAGCATTTCAGAAAAATAAGAGCATAATGATTTATAAAGACAGTATTGCACACTATCACTATACAGTTGAGGTTTACAGTAAATATATTAGAGATAGAAAGGAGAGATAAAAGAAACATGAAAAGAGAGGAAAGCGATAATGTGATGTTGAGAATATACAGAGTCAGATGTGACACACTGCAGTGACTCTATCCTAATCTTAATTAAGATCTTCCTCCAGTCATTCTTCTTCTGTTCTTTCCTTTTTATGGCTCCTCTCTGACTCGTTCCTGCTTTGGCTTTGTCTTTGTAATGTAGTAAAGGTCTGAGTAGGAGAATTAATTTAAAAGCAGCGCGGCGGATATCTTCAGACAGCCACATGGTGCTGCAGAAGTGCACTACTTCCAGTTATGACTTTGTTCCGTTCAATACATTTCAACCTCAATTTTTGTCTCTGTCAATTCAATTGAGTGAATTCCATTCAATCTGAATGGAATTCCCCTTTTGAGGGATGAGAAAGTGCCCATTTCAACATGTAATACATACACTTGCATACAACCAGGCTTATAGTTGCATTGATTCACTGCATTGGCAGCTGTCATTGTCAGATATATAAGGCAGCGTGAACATTTTGTCGTGAAATTAATTTAGTGGAAGCGGGAAAGATGGGAAAGCAGGAGGATCTGAAGAACTTTGTCAAGGGCCAAAATTATCATTAGGTGTCGCCAATCTGTGTCAATGTGGTACTTTATGTCAATTTTCTGCTGGGAAATGTGTCCTTCCATTCGTCTAGATGTTACTCTGAAATATACCAAGAACCTAAACAATGTAACGTTCCAGTTTTGTTTGGTCTTTATTCAAGTACGCCCCACATGGAAACAATATTCCCCAGTGTCAGTGGGTTCTTTCAGCAGGAGAGTTCACCCTGCAAAACCACAAAAATGATTCATGAATCTTTTGATGAAGACAAAACTGTGTTGATTTGGCCTATAACTTACAGGACCTAAAGGATATGTTGCAAAGAAACCAAACATGGCTCTCCAGCCACTTAACACTTCATTGGACTGGAAAATGTGACTATCCCAACCAGAGGGGGAAACCTACCCAAACTGCTCAGTCAGAGAGAGATTTACTAGAGCTCCACGCTGGACTAAATGACAAATTCACCTTCAATAGTTTTCTCTGAACAGACTTCAAGTTATTGGAACATACATTCTGAATTTTTTCTAGACCAACAGGCCAGCGGTCTCAGGACACACCTACTTGAACAATCGCATAGCACTTCCTCTTAAACATTGCCCCAACTCCATTTATCATCATCCTTTAATCCTTTGATTCTCATATCATGTTTTCCTCACATTGTGACATAAAAGGCCAATTGTATAACACCTGTTATAAATAGTTTGAATCCCCATCCTATCTCCCCTTGCTCTGATGACGGTGCAATAGCCAAAACTTCAGCAGGAGTTAGAATAAAGACCAAACAAAACTGAGATGAGGTCCCCCGTTATTCTTTCTTTTTTGCGTTAATTTTAAGGTTTGGTTGAGCGCAACAAACCAACACTCGATGGAAGACATGTCCACTTCCATTGTCTGATGTTGCAAATGTCACCAAAGCACATCAGAGAAATCAATGTCTTAATGGGTCATAGATTCTTATGTGGCAAAAACAGGAACCTACACAACATTAGACAGATGGTTATAATGTCATTACTGATCAGTCTATATAGAAGCATATTTTCTCTCACTCTCACACACACACTGTGAGAAATCAAATGTGTGTGTCAGAATTTCAATAGAAAGATACATGCACCTCCTCAAGTAGAGAGGAAAATGAATGGATAATGAATGGATGGATTCCAATGGAAGCGTGGACGAACACAAACTGTTGGCTGTCACTTCAGCTTCATGAGTGTTGATATAAGTGTGCCCTGGGGATCTAATTTTGGACCTCACTTATGGTGTTCACTCTCCATATGTACTGGGATTAAGACTTTTGGCTCTGGTTTTGGTTCAGCTAATTTGATTGCTTTATTTGTCTTTTCTTTCTCAACCATGAAAAACACAAACACACACACACACTCACACACTAATCTCATTGTGTTGAGTGATAAAATTGTGGATTTTCTGTTACAAGCTATGATGCAGGAGGTACTAGCCAGATGACTCGTTTCATCCTTAAAATCCAGTAAAAGACAGACGCAATTTTGAGCTGCATTTGAATCACCTTTATGAGCTTCTTATGCAATATTCAGTGAAGAAATGTGGACTTTGGCAGAAGCCAGCCTCTGAATTGGGACATGGTGTCAGTCTCATCAGTCCTCCATAGTCTCCGTGCCATCTGGCACTGATTGTTCCGCTCTGCTCCATCACTTGTTCCTCATTTCTTTGTACTTATATTCTTTTCTCCTCTCATGTTTCTACTATTTTGCATCCCATTCCATTCCCTTCTTTTTCCATCCAAACTCTCCACTTCCTGTCACTGTTCACACTCTAGACGTCCGCATTAACTCCCAGGATTCTTCAGCCCACGACCTGACAGAAAATAGAAGCTGCCTCACACGGGTATCAATCCTCCTCTATGGGCACAGAGCTGCTTTCATCTCGACAATGATAATATTGAGAACCTTCACGCTGACAAACTGCTTAAGGAGCTAAGAGGGAAATATGAGGGGAATCCAATTAAATCAAATGTGAGAGAGGGATGAGAAAAGGTGAATTTGGCTCTAAAGATTGCATGCATTTGTTTAAACATCCCAAGTGTTTCAAATAAATGTCAGTGAGTCTGATGAACTCTGAGAGCACAGAATGAACTCTGTGTAACTGTCAAGGCTAAGAGGCTGCTGACGGTCTAATATTACTTCAATAAATAAACTGCTGTCACCATGTTGTAGTTCATTGATGTCTGGTACACATTACATTGGCTGCAGGTTTCCTACTGACAAACACAGCTGCTGTAGGGTTGCCAAAATAATTTGTTGTGGCTTGGCTTTACACAATTCACAGCATGCAATTTATCCATATGGAGACAGACTACAATCAATAGGCAGACTGTTAAAGTGGGACAACAGACAGAAAACGCCAATGATCAAGAAAACCTATCACGTCAAAGATTCGCAAAAGATAAAATAAAAATGCTACCACTGAGACATATTATAAACAGGTTCAGTCCCATTTTTCGACAGGAAAAAGAAACTCGAAATGTGATCAACCAAACAGTTGATCAGATAATTGAAGGGTTAAAAAATTCAATACTGTATTAGCACTTGATTCTATGCAAATGGTTCAATCCATGATATTTCAAATGAAAATTTGTAATTGGATGTTTCAAAAATATTCTATTTCCGAAATTTTCTTTACACTAAGTAATTAGTAAGAAAAGGAGCAGCGGCTGTGTCAGGGTTTGAATAGTTGCTTTAGAATCCATGTATTTCTTGATTACATGTTTAATGGTTTATTATGGTTCACCGGGCTGGATAAAAGTAGACCTTTATGTAAGGGACTACTGGTCAATCTACGTTTTGCTACTAGTGGGATTAGATCATCTATGGTTGCAACACCAGGAGAGGCAAACGCAAAAAGCCACTTAAAACACTGAAACGTTTTGCAGTTTTGAATACCTTACCTCTGCCTCAATGATTCTTGAAGATGGTTGGAGGCTCTGGTAACAGCCAGGTTTCTTTGACACCTGCATTCATGGCAAAGAACGAAATAGCAGATTTGGCAAATTTTTAATTTGGCATCACACTTATTTTAACAAGGAATGACACATTAAAAAGAGATGGTGACTTATTAAAATAGGGCTAACTGAATCTAAGAGAAATACTATCCAAACAAATGGGGGAAGCCTAACTTCTGAATTTTTTTTACATTAATTACCACTGTTTTGTCCCAAGACATTCACAGGAATGTTTCCTCATTAAAAATCCTCTATTGCTTTGTTGTTTGTTACGTATTGACAATTATAAACGACTCAAACCTCACATGAAGGAACTTTATAGGGGACTACCAGCACCCCATAACCCTTGGTGGGTCCCCTTTTAACTGCAAAAGTATTACAGCTGATCGATTATTGATTATTTCTATGTTGCACCTTCTGATATAAATAAAAATACATAGCCATCCATCTGTACAGAGAAGTTCCACATGAAATCGAAAGGATCAGAGTAGCCATAATGTAAGACATGAGGAATGCCTCCAGACACCATGAGAAAAAAATTACTTGAGAAAATGACCTCACTGACCAGTACTGAGTACATGACTACCTCCGTTTACACTAGTTACGTTATCACAACCTCCTCTAACATTACCATTTGGAGAATGTGGCCATTGACTCTGTTTTAAATTAATACATGTTTATTTTTGTGTGTAATCGGAGCATAAATGAGTGTTAACAGGGAAACAAGGCATGCAGGGATGGTGGGTAGCAATGGCGGTCTTTGATGGGGGTTCTAGCAACATTGAACACATAACTTATTAATGTAGTTCCATTATCTGGGTGAAGCTCACATAGGGAACTTCTTTATGAACCCTTTTAAAAGAAGCTTTTATATTCATTTCATCCTTGCTTATAACAGAGTGCATGTTCCCTTTTATCGACCGGTTTTCTTACACTCAAGGGCACCTAATGGTTCGCTTAATTCACTGAGAAGCAGCTTGTGGCGTTTCTCAGTAATATTTTTCTTTAAAAGATGGTTGTGTTCAGTAGCATTTATTTTATAGACAGGGTTAAATAGAACCATAACATCAGCCTACACAAACAGTGAAGAGTTGAGAAAGACAGCAGTTCTGCAATGGAGCCAACAAAAGCTGAACTCCAAGTGTGGTGAAACTACATGAGCGTGTGATTCTTCTACCTGACCTTCTTTTTTACTTCCACAAGCCTGCTTTTGCTTTTACCTTCCCTTAAGCTCTTTGATCGGCAGCCTACAGCAGTTTGACCAACAGCAGCGTCACAGTGGGACATCTCCATCTTTCTCCTCCATTCTAACATTTTCTTTCTCCTTACGGCCCAGTTCCAGCATCCACTCATAGGCTTTTTCAGACTTTGGTACATTTGCCCAATTTTTCCACTTAGCCTCGCTCCTGTCCGACTGTCAAACAACATTTGCATGAGGAAAAACCTTTTTATTTTCATTATCCATCAGTCATACTGTAGCTCTTGGATCTTGAAAAAATAAGCCCATCAAAAACAAAAACGTTAAAATAAAGTCAGTAGGTGGGTTTACATGGACAGCCTAATTCCGTTTAGATTCGGAAAAGACGTCTAATCGGAAAGAAAATGCAGCATGCAAACAGCCCTTTCAGAAAGGAAAGAACCTTTTCAAATTAGATTTAATGCTTTGGACGGATGTAGTCAAAATCCTTTCGGAAAGCCTTTTCGATAGCCAGTCGCTGCATGTAAACGCCGTGTCCGAAAGCTTTCTGTTTGAGTTGTATCTGCGCATGCGTAGCGTCGTGACGTAATGCTCCACTAAGTTTTTTTCGGCGCCTTGATGCATTATAATTACAACAACTTTAAAACAGTACCGGTCTGCATCGAAGAGTGATTAATTAATTGCAATTTTGAAATATTTTTACATTTTTGGACGGTTAGATGGGTGAAAAGTCCCTTCCTTGTAATATTCTTCTTCTGGGCGATTGTTGGCGGTCGGCACCGAGCTCACCGAAGCATTATCGCCACCTTATGAACGGGACTATGGATCGTCTGTGCATGTGTGAAAGCCTTTCCGATTAGGTGAGTCGATCGAGTAAACACCGGGTCAGAAAAGATCACAAGTAATGTATACAGGCAACCGACATTGCAATTCGGAAAGGAGAAAGTTGCCCATGTAAACCCACCTAGTGAGAGTCATTGGAATGTATCACGGCCAAAGCCCAACAGTCTCCACATATCATAGTCTTTATAAACTCACACACACCAAAAGCCTGCACTTCCTGGGTGAAATTATTGTACAGTTATGCGTGTTGTGTGATGAGATGTCCTATTTCAGGCCAGCTGTATAGCATGACCATTTAGTCTTTGCTCGGAACCAGCTAGCGGGTTTGCATCTGTCTTGGCCAGCTCTTGGGCCCCCGAGTAGTTGTATCGGCTTACGTTAAATATTTTCATACAGAGATGGAGGGATTCCCAACAACTACGGGACAGCCTGGCCCTGTATGACAATGTACAGCCAAGGATATCCGAGAGAAGAGTGAGGCATGTCTGGTGGGTCCATGGACCATCTCTCCCTGGGAACAATGTGTGGGGAACCAGGGGGATAAAGGTCCTAGGGGGCCATTATGGAGTGAGGACACTGAGACGGGGAAATTGGAGGAAGTGCCAAAGAAGTTGCGACCCATCAGTCAATAAAACAAACTTAATTTATACAGCAAATTTCGAAAACAAATCAAATGTAATTCAACATGCTTTACACCTGGTCAAATCAAATCAAAACTGATTTAAAGTTACTGAAATGATTTTGGAGACTGATTCCCGCATGAGAAATGCGTTTGCCATTGGAAAATGAAATTCTGAACGGTTTCAATGAAATCGGTTCTGAATAATATAATGAGGTCAATTAAATATTTTTAAACATAATAAATAATATAAAATAACAAAAAAAAGAGTTGTACAGCTATAAGACACTACATTAGATCTACACTGAAAAGTGAGTTTTAGTTGGTGAGTGAGTTTTTAATTTACGTTTAAAACCCAAGTCGTCTGAGTGGAAATGGTTGCTACCACAGACATCCTCCAGGCAAAGAGTTCTCATAGCTAACAGCCTGGTTGCCTCATCTCTCTGTCATGAGCTCAAAAGGCTTATTCAATTCATTGGTGCCGCAGGGCAACCGAAATGGACTTCTTTTGGACTGGCCTAAACATTGCCTCAAGAAATGCGGTCCTCAGACTGCAGGCGGCTCAAAGGCTGGCTGTCTGTCTGATGTTCTGAAGTAACCGCTACTGCACTGGAGAGCTTGTCAGCTCGGCTTGATAGACAGCTTTACCTTATGAGCTCAGCTGAATGTGACTGATGGTCAGAAATGTACTCTATGGGGTGAATTTTTCTTTATGGAGAAAATAGGTCTGGGTTCTTATTGGTTAAATTCAACCATAATCAAAATATTTAATGAAATAAGCAAATCATCTTAATTCTGACCTTTTCTAAAAATGAATAGAAAAAATAACCCCAAAATTTACCCTCTTGAGTCTGAGATCATGCTGTGGTGATTCTTGGTGGATGGGAAGAAAAAAAGTCAAACGTTCAGCAAACCAGCAAAACAAATTTGGAGTAACATAACAGCAAGGATTATGTCTAGTTCTTCATGCTTTGCTCTTGTCCGATTTGATCAATCAACATATTAAGTACTACGATACGGACACGCTCGAACAGCTACTATTTTATATAAAGTAAATGACCTCTGCAGTGATCACAGCCTGCCTAAGCACCCTCCTGTTTTATCAGCTCGTTAGGGTTTCACTACAAATGCTGTAACTTTGCAGCCTGTCTGACTTTCCTCTTTACTATTACTGATATTCAGCCTGCCTGCTGGTTTCTCTGGGGCGAGCTTGAAATAATCTTTTCCCTAATACGACCCCAATGGATTTATGAGTAAAGAGGGTTTTTACCTCACCTGAACTGTCTGCTGAATTTGCGTTAGGGTCATCATTTGCCCACTGAAAATTGAAAATAGCTCATCATCGCTGTTGTGCTAATGCTTACCTGCATTGTGAAAAAATAACTGAACAGAACAACTTTTTTTGTGTTTTCGAATGGCCAACAAATTTTCTATCAACTCAACCCTTCAGCTAATTTTACATGGAAATAATACCCAGACTAAAGATGAGGCATTTATATGTAGCCTGGTGCCCAGGCTAAAAGAATTTACCCTCCTCAGAATTCTGTTGAGGTCTTCTGGGTCATTTTCATAATTTCAAGTTCCCTCTCGGTGCGATTCCTTCGCTGAAATGCCACTTTCCCTCCAAACTGATACGATGGAGCAGCAAAATAATGACCTAATCTCTGCTGGCGGTAAAGACGCTGTTCAAAATTCAGATTTTAACCAAACAATCCAATATGAATTCATCTTTAAATGTGTTTCACTATAAAATTCAACATGCAGAACCATTCTCAGAGGGATTTTTTTAAACTATGTGTATCACGAGTGTCTGCAGTGGTTCTGAGGGCTCAGAGTGGCTCAGTCTGTCTGGAAAGCTTTCAGGTAATACAGAAGGGTAGATTGATACTTAAAAGTCCCTGCTCGTGAATCCCGATCTTGGTTTTTAGTGGGAATATAATTATAAAGATTTTAACTTCAGTCTGGATAGGATGTCATCATTTCCCCTGTGCTGTGCTGTAAAATAGGAAATTTAGAAATTACAATAAATAATATATTGTGGAATCAGTCCCATCTCTAGTGAGCAGACCCTCTTTAGGCCCCCTTAGAGTAAATTGGGGTTCATTGTCTTGCTCAAGGACAGACAGGGGCAGTCTGGGATTGAACCATTGACTGTCCAATAAGTGAAGAACCACTCTAACCTCCTGAGTCATAGTCATCCCAAAACTTTCAAATGTAACCAGGAACAAGACCATAAACATCAAACTCATCAGAGTAGATAAAATTACCCTAAATAATGAAAATTACGCTAAATAATGAAACAGTCCCTATCGTTGGGCTGACTGCAAAATTAGTTGGATTCACACAATTAAATAAGGTATTGAGTTGATTCCAAGAAATCAAGTCAAGTTGGTCTAAGATTACTGAAATTTGTATAATCTAATCCAAGTACCAAGTAAGTAATTTTAATCATTCTTAATATCTTATATTGAGTCATACCAGCTTTATGAAGTTGGACCAACATAAACTGCTGTTTCGAATAAAAACTTGACAGTAATGTGGTCCTGACTCAAAAAGTACACAAAGACAACATGAACTGGAACGGAGTTGGATGATGACCCAGCTCTCCTACAGTCAAATACTACCAAGCTGGAAAATGCAGATCAGGAGCAGCAAGGTAACGATAGCACCTCTGCTGGCAGCGAAGAACCTATATTGATAAAGCCTTGTATCTCAAGTCTCAGGACACCAGGCTTTACACTTTGGAACCTGATTTTTCAACAATGGGCCAACGTTAATCTATGTTGATTCCACAAAGTTAGGTCATGGCTGGAGAAGTGAAGATGAACGACAAGAAAAGCTCTGAACCATTCAATTTTTTTAAAGTAGGTTGACTTCTCTTGTCTATAGATAGAGTCACCATTGTGTTATGATATTGCGTGTATGCCGATTTTCTTTTAATTAAAATGACTAATAATACCCTTAAACGTTTGTTTTGTCTACATCTATATTTTACTGTATCATATATATACTGTGTAACTTTGCTGATGTGTTTCATGATTCTAAAGTAAAAAGAAGGTAGTACTGAATTTATTTACCATGTAATGATATCCTTTCTGAATGTATCACCACATTCATGGCTAACCTACTTCTCTGCCTCTCGCTCTCACTCTATCAGCCTCTACCTGGCAAAGATGACATGTGAGCTGTGAGATCCTTTAGTCCAAAACCTGAAAATTCTATTCAACCCCAAAACATACTGTTCCCATTTCTGTTAGCATATTAACAAGCTTATTTATCATGATTGTCATGACTTGGTTCTCCCAAAAATGTCCTGCTAAATTTATGCTTCCAACAAGTATTCAAAAAGGTTTAAAATAATACATAATTATTATTGACGGATTTGTTAGAATACATAATAACGTTAACGTTAATCCAACTCAGCAGTATGTCTCTGGATTAATTTCATTGTCAAGTATTTATCTAACTTTTTCTGGTTGTCTGATTCCCTCTCCTGGCCAGTTCTGTCTCTGCTGTGAGTCCACAGGTTATATTGAACGCCAGTTTGATTGCAAGAGAAAACAACAAGCCATCTCCAATGGAAGTCAAGTCACTACTTGACTTCTTCACCACTACTTGACTACTACACTTCTTAACCTGGAGGAAACTGGACAGTAAGCACATTGATGCGTAGGTTCTTTGTTTTTGTAACACACTTAAAGTAGTTTGTTTGATAAATTCATGTTTTGAAAATCAGCATTATCTTATCTTTTATTCGGTGTAGAAACTCAGAACGTTTAACTTAATGATTTATTTTTTTCCATTCAAAGCCCTGATTATAACCATTATATGTACTATATGTATAATATTCCTGTACTTGGACTGGTACATTTCTCCCACAGTGCTGTGTCAGTGCCAGTTGCTGTTAGTCCCAGTGCTACGTCAGTTATTCATAGGCAGAATATATATATTCACATAAAATGACTTACAAAAGGGACTGGTCTGCCGCCGTCACCAACCTTTAATTTAGATTTTGTGATATAACCGTTTACCCCAAGGTAACAGCTTTTATCATAATCTTTTTTAGAGAGAGCAACCTTGAGCTGACTGCTTCACTATCTGTGATGGAGCAAGCTGTGGGCTGGCATAAACAATGCATGTTCTGTCAGCGGCCTTAAATGTCACAGCACACGAATGGTTGGTTGCATATTCTATCTAATGACTCTCTATCCTACTTTGTTTTCCATGTGTATAATGAAGAATATTCCAAGCACACATAGTACATTCATCATTCCGCTGCTGTAACTCAAACCCTCAAAGGATCACAAACTAATATCTGAAGCCGTTTGCAGTCAGAGGCATAATGCAGTCTTCGAAATACTGAGGATTAATCTTGCAAGAATAATCACCTTGTATGTGATGGTGACCTCTTGCGAAGCTGAGCAGTACTCTGATATACGAGGTTTGAGGCTGCAGTTTAGGCTGATGCAGGTAAACACACATAACACAACACACATCCATAGTCTGTTGACAACTGAATAAAGTGAAGATAATTGTTTATTGCAGACGATGAGATGTGATTATTAGTCTGTCAAAAAGCTGTTGTTGGTTGCAGACCCTGTTAAAGGGCATCTTCTCTCACAAGCAGCAAAAAATCTCCCCCACATGGAGTCCAGACTGTTATGGTGGTGGTGTTGGCTGATGACTCCGCTGACTAAATTAAACCAACATGCTTTTCTTGTTGACCATAGATGGCAATCAGGATGTGTACTCTCTTCATATATCCTGTATAATCAAGAAGACAGTTATGGGTATGGCTTTATATTTGAAGAGGTGGAGTGGGATTAAATTATAGGATATTCACGCCTTGTGCCTCCGTAGGGACATTTTTGTCTTTCAACTTTTCATTTCTTTCTTTTGAGAGTTAGAATAAAAAGCTGGTATAATGTAAGTGGCATCAATTTTGGGAAGGCTGTATATTCTGGGGAGAATTCTGTCATTACAAACTCAGATTCTAGAATATCTCAGTAATTCATGGTGTAGACAGGAATGTCCCCCCAATGGCAGTTTTAACAAAATCCATCCAAACTTTAATGAAACCCATTAAAACCGACATTTGCAATCGCATGGGCATAAGAGGGAGAGATAAGTCTTGCATTCCATATAGTTAGTTTTCATTCGAACATCCTGACTTCAAGAGGTTGTTCTTAAATTTTTTTGTCCGAAGGTTTTTATCATTCAGCAATATTCCCGCCCCTTCCTTTATTCAGACTATGCGCTCGTTTAGGACCTCTGGTCAGCGAGGGCACCATCAATCCGCCGGGGGGGCATTGCTCGGTGGTCACATTCTCTCAACAAAATTTGAAGCGCTGGCAGGCAGCCCACATCCAAGACACGTACCGAGCCACTCATCTGCTCCAATAGAGAGAGAGAGGGCGTGTAAGAGGGATTGAGAGATAGAGAGATGCTTTGCCTGCAGGTATGTTAAAATAAAAATCTGAAAGTCACATTATTTACATAATTCACCTCAGGTTCATCACGGCACTAGAAACAGAGGAGGAGAGTCCGTGCGTCGAGTAGTTCGGAACATTCATTCAGTCCAGAGCTCAATGAATTTACAGTCCAGTCCAGAATTCTATGACCAGCAGGTGGTCTTACAATTTGAAATTGATGCTCATATATCAGTTATCATTTGCATATAAATGGATTTTATTTAAAATTTTAATATCAGTTGATAGGTTTCATTCATAGAAGGCAGAGGTTGAAGAACATGTTATATTTTCAGAGAAGTACACTCATGAATAAAAATGATTATAATTTAAGTATTAATATTATTCTTTTATTGTTACATGTTTGGCTGATAATGATGATATTTTGAATAAATAATTTTTGGGATAATATCATTGTTTGTTTTTTGTATATTCAAATACACAAAAATAATAGATGATAGATATTATTTAATTGCTGTTGGTGAACACGATATATATTAATTTCAGGTTTAAGCAACTAGAAAAATTTAAGTTAGTTACTTATTTAGTTACCTGAAGAACTGGCTGCTTATATATTTTTTATTATTATTCTATTTGTTTATCTATTTATGTTCATTTCAGGTGGAAGTTGATTTTTGTTTTATCAAAACGTGAATGTGTTTTGTGATTCTGAAGTGTTTATTTCAGATTTATTTGTTTTATTTGTTCATTTGTTTATTTTAGACACACACTATCCCTTTCTTAAAAACAAAAATTACGTTCACATATGTATAGCCGTGAGGGAATGGGGGTGAGGGGGGGCACCATAACCAAATTCCTCTTAGGGCACCAACTTGGCTAGGGGCGGCCCTGGTTTAAAGAAGTGGATATCTTTGTCCCCATTTAGGATGAGAGTGAAGTTTGATGAAAATAAGCTGAAGGGATAGAATTAAATAATTGTCATCCTTGTATCCAACCATTCTTTTTCCACAGTCTCTCTTCTGATGGGATCTTTTTCTTTTTTTAAGTGGTACACAGTGGATGTGGAAGGATTTCCTTTTGTTAAAGTTGTCAATACCAAGCTGTAAAAGCTATTCAAGGTCTTCAATCAGAGTTTTTCTTTTATTTAAAATTAATTTTGCTACAATCACAGTAATTTCCTGGGATGTTTAGACTGACTCGTAGAAAAGGGTTTTGCTGCTGAGGGAGATCAATTCTTTGAAAGGCTCATTCTTTCGGTTCCCTCTTTCCATTAAGAGCCTTTAATTGCTACGACTCTGGTTTACTTTGGGGCAACAAACGCCACAATTTCACTCACCTCCTTTATTTCACTTTGCTTTTATGCATAAAAAGTGCCTTATACCTTCTTTTTCTATATCTTCACCATGACCAGGATGTGTTGATTAATATTTAAGCCTGACAGTGGCCTTAGCCTGACCCCAACAAGCGTGTTAATCCAGCAGTCTCTTGTTTTATTGATACTGTTTGTATACCTTTCAATTATTAAAGAAAAAGTTGTCCATTCAGTTTGAAAACTTATTTTTCTTCTAATTTTGTAACACAAACAAAACAAGGTGTGGTTCGCCGAGACACAAAAACTAGACTGTCGCAATGTGTTCCTTCTTTTTTCCTTATAAAGAGCTGTGGATAAGGCAGTCAACCTCTTTCTATTGAACAATATCAGGCAATGGTCTTACCCCTGAGGTGGGTTTACATGAACCTCCACATTCTGAAGAAAACACCAGAGTCAGGACACGCTTTTCGGATTGACTGATCGGAATGACAGCCACAGCATGAAAACGGTGAAACAGAATACTCCCTGGTCTGCATGTGCCTGGCGTTCCAACACAATTACACGGTGCCGACATTTAATGAACCAGCCCATTAAATGTCATTAAATTAAGTTTGTTTTTAATACGAAATGGGAAAAGTTGATAATAATGAATTAACTGAAAATAAGTCAAGAAAAACCAACGTCTGGAGCCGCCACAGGTCAGAGCTGCTGGAAAATTTTGAGGCCGCTGATCATAAGGATAAATCTCGGAACAACGAAAGCGGATCAGACACACCAACTTCACTATTTATGCAATAATGAATGATGAAATAGAAGTAAGGCTGTGTTATTATCAAACTGCTTCAGTGACGTTGATCGTCCTCCATTTTTGTTTTCTACTGAAATCAGGTTTGGTCACGCAAGCATCTGTAACATCTGGTGTCTGTGAGATCCTCACTACAAACAGTAGGTGTGTGGTTTCGCGGTCTGGCTGTAACGTCAAGTTTGGGCTTTCGCAAGATTATAATAAAAAATTGGTGGAAAATTGGTGTCCTTGTGTCATATATATATTTACATTTTAGATATCCTAAAATGTAATCCAAGATTTTCTGTTACACAAACTGTTACAAATAGAAAAGAAATATTTATAAAATACTCCATTCATACCGAGGGAAATTGAAGTGGTCTGAATTTGACCCATCCCTGAGGGAGCAGTGGGCCTCTCCTTTGATCACCTGGGAAGCACATTTGATTCAGGGTCTTGCTCAAGGACTCTATAACATATAGACCTGCTGGGGCTGGAACCTGCTACCATCTGATCTCAGGATTGGGAGGCGGCCGCTCCACCCCCCTAGCTTCAGCAGCTTGTTAAAAAATTGGCACCAAGATCGGACAAAGAAAAAGTTCTTTAGAGAAAAACTGTTGAGAAGGTAAAACACCATCAAACATCAACTTTTACATTAAATTTATAATCTTTTAGAACTGCCATAAACCAATTTATAGTCATCCAATTAGGAACTAATGAGATATGTTGCCCCCCATTAGCATATTGTAAAACATAAACAGCATAAATAAGCAGAAGTAAACATAAACGACAGCGCGACATTTGGCCCTTATGAGCGCGCCATCTCTGTTTCACCCCCATGAACACGCCGTATTATTGTGGCTAGCTGCTAATTAGACAGTGTTAATACTCTCATTCATCACTTCGAGAGCTGCTCACTAGAGCCCATTACAGCCAGGGACCATTTGTGTGCTCACATTATGTGGGAGAAAAAAGAAAGTTAAGGTTAATGTTCCTCATTAGTACACAGCTCATTTGTATTAGTTTGTTCTATAAGCACTTTTATCCTCACTGAACACACACACAGGCGCCCGAGCAAGCGGAGCAGCTGCGTCCCCCGCCGTTTGACATGTACGACATGTCCGGTCTTGCATCCCCAGTTTTTGATCACCGCCTTTTTCTTCTTCTGTTTTACTAGTTTTAACCAGGTTGGATGTAAACATTTAAATCTGGCTGCCTCAAATATCCCCAAAAAATTACATTCCTTCTTTTATTGCAATACATATATTACTGCGCTCAAAACGTCTTTCCGGTTGGTTTTCAATCATCATGCCACAAGTTCAGACTGTTTTTACTCGTTCTGACTGCAGTGGTTTAGGCTACGAATTAAATATCAAAGTTTGTATATTATTCGTATCAAAAAATGGAAAAGATGACGCCGAAGCAGGGGAAACAGGTAGGTAGGGTAACGTATTGGAAATTTAAGATAAAATATGATTCCAAACCAAAACTGTGGCTGTCTGTTTGAATTTTTCTCATTTTCCTTCCGTGATGAAGTCAAGCTTGTGAAATTGTCCGAAATTAAATGTAGATTGAAAACGCAGTGAACGGGAAATGGACAGCGGTCATCCACTTAACATAAAGTCAGCGCTTTCATCCTCGGATTCTGCAGCGTACTTATTAAGCAAAATCTGAAACCAGTTTGCTCTCGGTGTTTATTTGATGAGTAATTGGTGATTTTAATAGTAGCCTCTGCCGCTATGGATTGAACATGTATGTGAATGTGTGAATGCTGAATTTTGTTGTAAAGCACTTTGAGTGATCACTTAGAGTGAAGGTGCTATAAAAGTACAGTCCATTAACATTTACAGTCCATAACAGTGGAGTTTAAATATCTAGGGGTGGCGTTCAGGAACGATGGGAAATGGAGTGTGAGATGGACAGGCAGGTCAGCCCAGGAGCGGGCGGAATGCAGTTCCATCGGTCTGTCACGGTGATGAGAGGAATGAGCTGCAGGGCAGAGCTCTCTATTACTATATCCACTACCAGTAGATCTACGTTCCATGGATGAATCCATTAATCCATTAATTAGATGGATTAATGGAGTCCATACCAAACTGAGTGATGGGATCAGCATGTCCAAACAAAACCACTGTCACACATGACTGACAGATAAAGAGTTATCAGTTCTATTGGTCTGAGATCAATGCAGAATATAAGATTTATATATATAAATACATATATAAAAGATGGAAATGGTTGAAAACAAATGTCGTATGGCTTTTTGTTAATCAGAGTGAAAAATTATTACAGACACCACCCATTTGTGGAGATTTTCCCCAAAATTGTATGTGTAGTTTATTGTCCTATGCCCCAACCATCAACCTAGTTTCAGTATCAAGGAGTCAATGTACAATTGACCCAAACTATCCAAGGAAGCCTTCCAAGGTTGTTGCAAAATGTATAAAGAAATATATTGACACATAGGTTATAGACATAGGACAGGTATTATTTCCCATGGAGAAATCCTCGAGAGTATTGTAGTTTTATATTTGATCAACACACAGAGACTGACAACGATTCACGCTCACATTCACACCTACGGAAAGTCGGGTATTTCAAAGAATCGTTATGCTACGGATCCTCATGCTAACACGATAACTCAAAAAGGAAGAACTGTATTGATGTGGGATTTTGTATATTTCTGACACTAGGGGGAACTTTATCTCTAAATGTGTTCGGGACATGATTTGTCAACTATTTTTCTTATTAATTCCAACACTTGTGCAGCAGAATTGACAGAAGGAGTTCTATCCTGTATACATCATCTTTCACTCAAATAGTTCATATTTTACCGTCTAGGCGGAGCTTCTTAGAAAAAAATTTGTTTTTCAAACATAACGTCCTTACCTCCCAATTTAATCCAATTTTGGTGCATATGAATTGACTTGACAAGACCTATCTTGTGTGTATCATATTTTAATAGTTGATATTTTACTCACAAGGGGAGTGAAAAATACATTTTTTTTGGCATACCTTCACATTTAATTTGAGGAGCGTAATCAGAGGAATTGCTTGTACGACATTGGGGACTGGTGACTTTTGGGATATACCTTTGATGTTGGGATTGACAGGCTTAGTATAGAGACACAGATTCACGTATATTTTGCACATTTTTGGGATGTGGGAGGAAGACATAGTACCAGGAAAGAATGAACAGAAAGGGATTCATGCAAATCCCCACACAAAAAGGCCCCTTGGCTAGAGGTTGATTTGAACCAAGAACCAAGAACCACGTCACCATGTGCTGCCCCACATAAGGAAATATAATACGTAATAATTCCCAAAGGGAGTGAGGCATAATATTGTTTAATAATAATGAGGGACATGTTGTTTAATTCATACTCCTATTATGTATATATTCTTATCATTGTGCATATAGCTTTGAAATATGTCTGAAATGCATGCAATATACATGCTTTGGCAACAATTTGCCTGTCACTGCTGAAAACAAAGAACATAATGAAAAGAAATGTTTCCAAATAGTGCAGTAAAAGCTTAGTTTTACTTTAAGTTTTATTGGTCGACACTGAAAGCTTCACATAACAGGAAATTTGTACCTTCAGATTTTCTTGCTAATTAGCGACAATTTCCAGCCAAACTTGCCTCTCACCAATCTTTCATCACGATTGTAATTATAACCAGGCCCTTAGTCTCACATACACTGACCCAAGCTATGAATCTACCAGTCAGACATTATAATTCAAAGGGTGGACCAGGGCTGAATAAAACATGATGCAAGGTAGCTTATGTAACGTCTTTAGCTGTGATGCAGCAGACCAAAGTGAACCCTTGATTGCATTTCCAGAATGTGCTGAAATACACCCACAGGCCTGTGCCGTGTTTGATATAACAGCAGAGAGAGGAGAACAGGGTGACATTTTGACGGGAGAACAGTGGTGAGAACTGAAGTGGAAGGCAGTACGGCTGATGATGCACCCAAAACTGCAAGTAGAGCGATTGGATGTGGGCTCAAACCAGGCCGACTGCTCCGAGCTACGTAGAAACTGTCTCATGAAGTCCAATTAATGTTTCCACTCTAATTATATGGTGAGCTGGGGAGGAGCGGTAAATTATGTTATGTTGAAATGAATAAATTAACCGATTGGCTGAGGACAGCTTTCATTTTCCTTTAAGAGTCCAGGGGGCTTTTAACTAAAGAGGTCACTGCTTGTAATCCCCAGCCAGTGGTGGAAAAGTCAAAGTGAGAGCAAATGAGTAGTGATCTCCCCTCCCTTTGGAAAGTAAGCTGCACTGAGAAAAGTGTTAACGTTAACTACTACATTGGAACTGCTTCAGAGTCAGTTTCATGATGTTCGGAGCAGCTGAGAGGTTTAAATGCACTGTTGATAAAATTTAAAGGATGTTTGATGCAGAAGGGAACCGCTAACTCTTCAGCAAAGGTAAAAAATAAATAAATACGGATGTAATTTTTGTACTCCTAAGAACATGTTTTCCTACTTTGTTTTATGTTATTATTTTTATTAAGTTTAGAATGCTATTCTAAACTTAGACCTTCAGACCTTGGTGCCTGGAAGAAGTGGAGTAATCTTCAAACGTATTTGGGTCATAACTTATATTTCGTTGGTACGATTTAGCCAGCCAAATTTGATGCATATGAATTGACTCAAGGAGATAAATCTTGTGTGTGTATATATATTATATATATACACACACAAGATTTATACAGTATATATATATATATATACTGTATATATAAATAAGAACATATGGACTACTAGAGTAAAATATGATATTTATTAGGTGAATTTCCATTGAGTTAGAGGACATTCACCAAATTTGGACTTAATAGGATCAACGCACTACGGTCTTTTTAGGTAGGGCATTTGAAAATTATCCATGAAATATTTTTTTTGAGTTATATCCGTAAAAACTGTGGTGGTCGTTAAAAAAAAGCTCCCCCTAGTGCAATATGAATTACTACAGTAAAAGTAGATTTTAACAAAATTGACCCCCTTGAGTCGACTCATATGCTCCAAATCTGGCCTTAATTGGACCAACGGTGAAGAATTTATGGCCTGACAATTTTGGAGATAATAATGCTCCCCCTACTGTTAGAAATACACAACCCAACTTTCCCCCAAACACTCCAATTCTTCCTCACGCTTCGTTAACACGAATAATCTGTGGTGGCAGTGGCGATGACGACTCCATAATATCCCGTACTTCTATGGATATAATAAATCACATTTAATTTCAAGGGAATTGCTTGTGGGAATATCCTTGCTGTCAGGGATGACAGCCTAGGCTTATTTTAAAATGTGCATTGCACTTCTCAGTTTGCAAAAATGTGAATTTTAGCGCTTGCAAAATCCTTTAACCTGATGCCAAAAATGGTGTCAGTCTCATCAGATCTTCAGTTACCTGGTGACAATTTACAGTTGCAACAAAGATTCATCTTAAACCTGCAGGGTATGCATATCTTTAATAAAATCAAATGATATATGTCGTAACCTGAATGCCAATCCATAAGATCAGGGGTAAGACCTTGTATGCTATGAATGGATCAAATCAAGCAAACAGACGATGTTTTTACTCTCTCAGGTACATGAGTACATAATCCATGTGTGTTGGATTGTAAATCTATGTGGAGCGTTCTTCATTTACCCACAACAAATACTGTACAGGCTGAAACTGAACTACATGACATTTTATCCCTCTACCCATATAACAATTTAAGTTATGACCTGTCATTGAAGTGTTTAAGATTTTGAAGAGCTCCACAAAGGAGTGAGTCCAGTCAGGGTGAAAAGAAAGTGACAAGCAATAATTTGAATGTACTGAAGGGACCTTGAATTTGGAGCTGTTGGCTAAACGGAGATTTGTAGAGCTGGATTACAAGATGAGATCCTTCCCATATTACTGCAGGTAAATTGTGACCTTCCAGTCCTGAAGGAATTTGTTCCACTACCCAGACAGAGTCTGTGGGGATTTTGTGGTAATGTGACACACTTATGGATAGCTCTGCCAGGTGAGGTACTAAACGAGAACCGATCACATAGGCTGGACTATAGATGCACCATAGACCACTGATTCTATTATAAATTGCAGGCTTTTACATTTTTTTTTTGTTTTAATAAAATTTAAAGACTGTTGATCTGCTGAAAAAACTAAAAATTAAAAACAAACAATTTAGTTTTGGACATTAATGAAGCAATGCCCTTTACTCCCAGCCGTTATTGTCACACCAGCTGCATTGTGGTGTTTAGTCAATATCTCAATTTTTTCTAATCAATTTTGCATTAGTTCCACAATCTTCTCTCAAAGTGTAGAGGTCTGATGGGGTTATATTCTTAGGTTGTATGGTAAAAGAACCTGCATACAGGTGCAAGTGATGATCTTAGAATTCATGAAAATCATTATATATTATATACTATATATATACTGTCAGATTATATTTAAAAATAAAAAAAATAAAAAACCCACTGTATATCAGCCCTGTCAACGAATCCAATTAAACACAGATGTCAAAGGCATCAAACCATTTCAAATTAGAGCTTTGAGAGAAACCTCTCATTTTGATATAAATATCGTATTTGTGAATTCTGATAAGTCATTCAGCAACTTGCGGGTGAATTATTATGAAGCGTGCCGCTTGGAAAAACTGAATGTTGGCAGCACATTTCAAAAAGAAGGAATGTGGCTTCTGTCATTTTAAAATATACCAACTAAGTGAGACTTTCAATGAGATTTGAGGCACGTAAGATGCATGAATATTCAATCTCTGTGTGGGACGATGACGCTCTGTTTAGCTGAACTCTAGCAGCTTAGCACATATGCTAAGCATCACTAGTAGCTGTCAGTTTATTGTGATGAGCAAAAAAATGAGTCGGCCTAACTTAAACCTTTATTTGACAACCAGACGTTTTTTTTATCAGCTGCAATTAATACGTTTCAAATATTGGATCTGGACAGCAATTACTGGCCACCTGCAAGGAAAATTGGAGCTAATTCAAGGAGCAAGAGAAGCCTGGATATTTGGCTGTTTCCCTCCCAGTCTGAGGTTTGAGTTGATTGGAGAAGGTTGATCGTTACTGTTTTTGAGTTTGCATTAGAGTGTGGATACTCGACCAAAGCCGGGCCGCTGGTACCCTAGAAGCTCTAGAGCAGGGGTGTCAAACTCTGTCACAGAGGGGGGCAAAATTAAAGATGGAGTCCACAACAAAGGTCGAACAAGACTCAAATTGGCAATTCTTTTTAATCTGTGTTTTTATGACAATTTTATTCTTACTTTACTTTCTAATTTTATAGAATTCTGAACAGACCAGCTATTAGAAATTACTAAAATTACAACAACAAAAAAATAGATCAGCAACTCACAAATTTTTATGTATCCCTCTCTATGATTAGAGTTTCACAGAATAATTTCCAATGATGAGTTTTTATCCACAAGCATCAAAAAAAAACAAGAAAAATGTATTTTTCAAGTTACAAATTACATTTAAAAAATTTTTAATAACAGTATCAACAAAAAGGAACTTCAAATAAACCTTGGTAAATGGTTGTTAGCCGTTTCTTTCTCCTGTCAGAATAAAACAGTGACTGTGTTTCTTCGTATCTGTTCCTGCAGTCAGGAGCAGCTGCTCCTCAGAAAAAAGTAAGATGCATGAATAGCCTCCAGGTCCATTTCACATTAATTGTAAGCATCTTCCTGTGTTTTCTTGTTTTTAACATTAAAGCACTGACACACGTTGAACGGCAGTTAATTAAAATCTAAATTCTTTTTACTAGTACGCGCTTGCGATATTTATCATTTTACTTCTTTTTTTTCTCATTTATATCTCCTCCCGGTCCTCGTAGCTTCTTCCCTAAGGATTAGCCCAAAGTTAATTAGAGTGACTGGATGAACTCTGATATCTGACAACAGTGGAGCAGGTGGGGAGCTGGCGTTCTGGATTGACGCGCTAGCTATCGCAGTGCATTCTGGACCTTGAAGTATCATTGTCGTTTGTGATGTATACCAGTGGGCCAGTTATTATACAAATTAAAAATTGTTACGCCGGTGGGCAATACAGTAATAGTTGTTCGGCCCGTATTTGGCCCTAGGCTTTGAGTTGGATTCATGAGCTATAGAGGGTTCATCTAGTGCTTTTAGTGCATTGATACCAATCTATTATGAGTTTTGATTGTTAAACTGTCTAAGCTGTTAGCTATCCATCAGCATTTCAACAGACTTGACTGAACATAGTGGCTTCATAACATTTATAAATACATTTATTATAAGTTATTTTCATTTGCTCTTTCAAAGTCTACAGTGAGTGACATTTATTTTACCCTTGAAAGAGGTAAATATGACTTAAAGACTTCTCACATGAGCCACTCTCATCATAGTCTTTACTCCAACATTTTCCCAAAATGGCCCCCAACTTCAACAGGCAAAGTGTGATATACTTATGCAAAGGTAATTCAAAATGATATTATGCCGAGGGAAATACTGTCTGGGAAATCATTCTGTTTTCCCAGAATGATTTTGACTTGGATAATGAATGGAAGGAGCCAAAGTTACTGTCAAATGGTAATCCCTTGGTTATTTCTGCCTCTACAGTCATTCTGCCAGCCCCTAAAAAGGTTTCCATGGAGACACAGAAAGAATAGGAAAGGTCTCCTGACACTGAGCAGAACTTTGTAATTGTCATATTATCAGAAGATGTAGCTCTATAAACAATTTGCAGAATGTCATCGCAAACGGCACACGTTCACTGTCATCAACCACGCTATTCCTCAATCTGGATGACAACAGTAGAGGAATATCTACAGTAAATAATGTGTGGAGAAAGTAGCTGTTCATCTGCCTCATAACCACCCTCCTAGAAAAACTTAACTGGAGAGAGGTTGCACACTGCCTGGGGGACACATTCTGACAGCCAGCAGAGATGGTGACAGCATGAGGAAGACGGTCCTCGCAAAGCAGCGGTCTGACAGATTGATGAGGCATAGCTGCTTTCCAAAGCTGCTCTACAGGAGAAGGATGTCACTATAGGTCAGACCCATAAAGATGGACAACCATCTACTGCCATTCCTTTTCTGAGGAGCACTGTTTCACTTTTTATGTGAAGAATTGAGGTTTGCCTGAAGGTTAAAGTAACTCTCAAAAATGTCAGCATTCTTCTCTTTGCTGCCACTGATGTGACACTACATTATATCACTACAACTAGAGCCCCTATCAAGGTAGCAAATTTAACATTTCAATCAGGAGGGACAGAGATTGGATTTAAGATTAATGACTATTACAGCATATGAAATGTTTTAACTAGACCTATGCTGCCGTACCCGACAGTTAGTGTATTTTCCCGAAATGATCATGATCATCTCCCATTAGTTTTTTTTTTCCTGAATCGCAGTGGAGCCCGGAAGTGGTAGAAAATGCTTTATAGCCCGGTGCTAGTCCATTGCCTGGTAAAGAGGAAGTAGAGGAGAAATCGTTGCCACTGCAGAAAAAGACAGCATGAGAAAACCAGACCACTGATTGGCTGAATTAAGTGCCTCTTCTTAGTAATCAAAATAATAATAATTCTCAATTCATCGAGCAAGTATAAACTAATATTCAGGACATTTGAAGTACGTAATACATGTATGAATGTATATGAGTAACATGTCACTCTTATTAGTATGAGCAATAGTATTGTTACATGAGTAACAATGTGTCCATTCATTGTCCTGATGAAAAAATATTTTAGACAGGTTGATGACTTAATTCAGAAATAAAAATAAATACTGGCGTTTTCAGAGTTTGTTGAGTCTGTGTGATTGGTGGGTATGCTTGAAAGAAAAAAAACAAAAGCCGTAAACCAGAACTAGCTTACCGGTGTTTTATGAAGTGGTCTAGAGGTGACACTCTTGTGTCTGCCAAAAACAAGGGAGAAAGATGAGAAGATGTTCACCAACTTGTTTTGACACAGTGGCTTGACTTTTGTGCTGTGGTAAAATGGACATTTGCTTCCTGTATTGTCATGTGATGTAAGTTGAACCTATTTTGTAACTAGGGGCGGCTGTAGTGGGTAGAGCGGCCATCTCGGAAAGTAGCCGGCTCAGGTCCCACCACCAGGGTCTACTTGTCGTAGGGTCCTTGAGCAAGACCCTGAAACCCTAGCTCCCCCGGCGCTTCAAACGGGCTGCCCACTGCTCCCTCAGGGATGGGTGAAATTCAGAGAAATAATTTCACTACATTGTACTGTGTATGGCTGTATGTGATCAATAAAGGATTTATTCTAACTAGGTCAGTCACTCTTGAGATTGCACTGATGATCATTACTGTGGCTGATCGGAAAAAAATGTTTTCTATTAAATCCAAATATCCAACAATATCCATTTCACGTTTAAATTACCAACTTCCAGCTGCTCCTGTACATCACAACCCAATAACCAAAGCTGTTCAGAATGTGTTGTTATAATAACACACTGATTTGAAGTCTGTAATACCAATGAGAATGCCAATGTAAACGCCAGGTATTCCAATTACTACCAGAGGTGGCGCAAATTGCCAACGGTAATGTTGCAGCCAAGTACCCGGACAGCCTATAAGCCAAATGGCTCATATGGAGCTTTTGTCCAAGGAAGGTCTGATCCAATAGGGAAGGGACCTTAAACTCTAAGGAACTAAGGGAGCTCATAGTTCCATATTGTCCAATCAGAACTCTGCGCTCCCAGCATGCAGGGTTACTTGTAGTTCCTAGAGTCTCCA
The DNA here is from genome assembly GCA_009660295.1 of Lophius piscatorius. Taxonomy (NCBI): domain Eukaryota; kingdom Metazoa; phylum Chordata; class Actinopteri; order Lophiiformes; family Lophiidae; genus Lophius; species Lophius piscatorius. The sequence continues at coordinate 29,082 of VRLP01006323.1, forward strand.
GTAGTAGAATGAGAGCCAGAGCTTTCAGCTATCAGGCTCCTCTCCTGTGGAACCATCTTACAATCTTGGTTCGGGGGGCAGAGACCCTCTCTACATTTAAAAGTAGGCTTAAAACTTTCCTTCATGATAAATTTTATAATTAAGGCTGGTATAAGCTAGCTCTTAGCTATGCTGCTATAGGTTTAGACTGCTAGGGGATCTCCCATGATGCACTGAGCTTTTCTCTCTTCCTCTCTCACTGTCCCTCTTTATA
>VRLP01006324.1:0-29327 GCA_009660295.1 Lophius piscatorius
AAAAAAGGACTTAAAACTTTCCTTTTTAGCAGAACCTATAACCTTAATTAACATTGCTGCTTTTTGGTCAGGCTTTTATATAGTTATTATTTTATTTTTTTATTGATGCTTTTATCTGCTTTTGCTTTGTAGCACTTTGAGATTTGATCCAAATGTAAAGTGCATTATAAATTAAATGTATTATTATTATTATTATTAAAACTAAATCCTTTGTATTTATTTAGCTATCTTCTTTTTAATGAAATTGTCTGCCGTACACTTACCAAATGGAGAGTTGTTTGTTAATATTGAAAACTGCCTCTGGCATCCCAGCATGCCCCTGACTGAAGCTTGAGCATCTCAGGAGGTCTGCTCAGCTGAATAAAGTAACCTCTCACAGCTCATATCAGCTACTCCATACCTGGAGAAAAGGGCACTCTTGGCACTCACACACTGACCTACTTTTCCCAAAAAAGACCTGACAGCTTCTGTCCAGCCTGGAAATCAGTCATTCTCCCCTCGCAGGAGAAAATTGTCTTTAATGTCGACAGTCTGGTGCAGTCAGCAGGATGAGGGAGTTAAAGGATGTTGGAGGATTGAGAGTGAGCTGAAATGTTATCCTGTGCAGCAAGTGATCTTGATCGTAGTTATCAGATTTAGAGTCCCTTTAATCCTTCACGTCTTCTTGTGCCCTCACATCTTTTTGCTTCCATTTAGCACAGTTAGCATTTCTATTTCAGCCTAAGAAACAGATGGTGATGGTGAAAGAAATCTTCAACTTCTTCAATCTCAGAATTCACAAGCAACAAGAATCACTCCTGGGTGTTCTGAATCTTCAGTCCCGACATCAAAATCCTGATTAGTTCTATAACTTCTACCTCGATTACAATTTATTAATGTTTTACTTTTAAAGTGCATTATAAATTAAATGTATTATTATTATTATTATTATTACTTTTACTGCAAAGCTGTCTGACATGTCTGTACTATAAATATGCTCCACTATAAAGCTGGGATGCTTTTGCTACTGAAGGAGGTCTCTGTGATTTGGCCTATGCAATCATTTCTGGAGCTTGATCATCAGGGACATTTGCTTTCCTTAGGCATCTGTTGTGCACGCCCCATTCTTCATCAAAAAAATGCAAATGTGAGGCATTATCATGCTGTAGACCAAAGATCAGACGTCCAGGAATCCCTTTTCTTGTACATGGTGGGCAATGCGGTGTGAGAAAACATGTTTTTGATGGCAGAAAGCACTGGTTTTAATGACCAACCAAATCCAAACCTAGTCTGACACACTTAATACTATTTCAGTCAGACAACTCACATATGAAATGGATATTAACACCATATCATTGTTACATAGTTGATTGTTTGGGGGGGGTGATGAGTAAACTAGCAAACGCCCTTTATCAGAGCCCACAGATGGAACCTGGGTTGCTGGTGGAGCTGATAGTACAGCAGCAAAACAAGGCAGGCAAAGGAAAACAAGCAACGTTTTTGCAGCTTAACGATGGCCCAATAAAATTATGATCCACCTTCAGTGTTTCAGAGGATGTTCTTCCTTTTTACATTATTTGGATCCTTTCCCATTTGAAGTTTTTACACGGTTGTTTACCCCATGTCTGTTTACCCTGATTACTCATGTCGGCAGTGTAAATGAGTGGAAACGTTTTTGACTACAGCTTTTAACACATCAAACATTACACACTGTCGTAAGCACTTAGAAATACACTGCAATGTCAGTCTTACCATTGACAAACTGCTTTGTTGGACTCAACATCTACGACTAAATCTAAATACCTCCAAGACGTTGAGATCCCTGCGTGATTTTAGGTAGTTTTTAAATATTCCTGAAGACAAGTTTGCTTGAGGTTCTCCACTGATACGCTAGGCTACTACATGAGAATTCACCAAAGTGTAACAAATAGCCTTTTGCTTCAGGGACTCGTTTTGCAGTCAAGTAAAAAAGATCCTCCAATACTGAAAACTGAATTGGGCCATCACAAAGTCACAGCCAAGGTTTTCCCTGAGATAGCTTGAAAGTATTTAGTCATACTGGCTACCTTGACCTCACCCAACTATAGCTATCCCTGATTTGACTGACCACGACTTGAACCCGAATATAATTACTAAATATTTGTCCGGCCGGTTCCAACAGGACCCTTTCACCTAAGGTATGTGTGTATGAGTGCTTATGCTTCTGTTTATTAAGGTCTGTTTATCTCAACTCTCTAACTAAGTTAAGATAGCCATGACTGAGGACACACAGGTTGGAGGCGCAGGAAGTACAACAAAGCTGCAAATACTTATACTAACACATTTGTACTGATGGGAATACACCTTTAGTTTGAGTTATATTAACATTGCAATTTTCAATTAAATTAACTGGGGCTGACAGCACGTTCATTAAATCACTTCTCTGGGATGGAAACAGAATTTTAAAAAGAAATACTCAGACACCAAATGTCTGTCAATCTGCGGGAGGTTGCAGAGGGATATAAGAAATATACTTCCCTTCAGGTGTTTGATGTTTTCCACACAAGTGCAGGCTGAGAAAAATTACTGTGTAGCATTCTGCCCATTTCCCACTGCCACTCTGTAAGAATGCGACATACTTAAACAATAATTTTGGCTGGAGGCTTGTTTGAATCTGGAACTTTTTTATGCCGAGATTGAGAATAGGCAATTTATAAACCTGCAGGGCTTTGGATTCTTGATGTCTCTCACTGCAGAGACATGGCCCGACCAAATTATGATGTACCTTCAGTGTCTCAGAGGAAATTCTTCTTCATTATTGCAGCATTTGGTTTCTTTCTGCTGTAAGAAGCAGGATAAAACGACGGTAGCTTAAAGCGTTTTTTAGAAGACCATTCTCTACGATGTATTTGTTTGTTTACACTGAAACAACAAAACAACTCAGCAAAAACATTTAACGTAGGAGCTCTCAAGAGCTCCTTTTGTGGGACACAACACAACACCATCCTGCCTTTTTGCCTCGTGTTTATACAGACATCTGATCCGCTGCTGCTAATAATTCCACTGCTGTCACAAAAGTGGGAAACACAGACTTCCCATTAAGCCTTCATTTCATTCCTAGAGAAGAGCTGAGTGGAATAAGGGCACGGATCAGTCCCGCTGTGAACAGACTGTGTCTAACAGGCTAAAGATGGATCCTCCTGGTCCCCCAAAGAAGGAGATCTCCTGTCCTGGTTTGTCCTCACAATAAATCAACAAAATGTTGTTTTTGGTAACGGCGCCCCAGACAGACACATACAAGCGTTTTCCTTTCTAATACCACCATCCCTCTGAGACTATCAAGAATCACTGTTAGACAAATGAATCCGTCTCATGATGTGACAATTCTGTGGCTAAGGACTGGAGTGTAGAACAAAAACTATTGTAAGTAGATAGGAATGAAAAATTCATTACTCTATTTGAGTTTGGTTGGGTATCGTACTTTTAAACAGAAAATATCAGAACTTTTCCCTTCTCACATTTTCAAAACAGGCTCACCACTCTGTTGGAGTTCTTTGCATCATTGCATGCTTTACAAATATCATGACTGAAGACGATGAAGGAAAAAAATATGATCATTTTATATTTACATTACTCCAGCTTATGACTTGTTAATCACAGGACAATATTGTGAAATTATTTATCTGCATTTGAACCATCCCTGAGGAGCGAATTGGTTTCAGGGTTTGGCTCGATGACCCTAGCGGAAGGGGCAGACTTGGGATGGAATCACTGACCTTTGGAGAAGACCTCTCGACCTCCTATGCTATTGGTGGATAGAATACTTGTCAGACAATTAAGATGAAAAACCTAGAACACGTAGATAAACAAATGTTTCATATTTAATCACATTTTATCATTATTACCTACTGCCGTTCAACCTATACATTCAGGCTTTTTTTTCAAATGCCACAACTACGTAGCAATGCAAAGGAGGTACATAACACTGTTATTACTGTTTTGTTGATATATACGCTACGTACAGTTCCATAGAGACCAATTCTATAGTCATATCCCTGAAAAGTTGTGGACATTATGGAATCGTCATGGCCGCTGCAGCGGACGCGGATGCACGGGTTAGCATGATAACTACCGCGATAACTCAAAAACTTCTTTCGTTGATCATTTTCAGATTTTAAAACCACACAGACCTTAGTGCAAGGAAGAATTGGATTGATTTTGGGAAAGATCAGTCATATATCCTCTTACCCAAAGGGTAGCTTTATTTCTAAGTCTTCGGGCCATAATTTCTCAACCGTTGGTCTGATGTAGTCCAGATTTGGTACAAATGAATGGACCTGATCTTATATATATATTGTGTTTTACTTTAATGTTCATATTTTACTCACTAGGGTTTTTCTTTCTTCGAAAAACACAGTTTTTTTTGACATAACTTCTTAATCCTTTTAATAATTCATATTTTCTTCACCAGACAGACCTTTTTCATGAAGAAAATTGTTGCCCTGATAGCTTGTACAACGCAGGAGATTGGTGAGTTTCCATGGATAAACCCTTGCTGTCGGGTACCACAGCATAGGCCTTGTTATTTATGACAACTTTTAACCCACAGCCAGAGAATTAGTAGTTAGGACGTTAACCCTTTCTTTTCTCCTTCTTTAGTCTTATCTTATTTTACTAGCATGAAGACAAAGCATGATGGCAGAATTGTAAAGCTCCAAATCATCTCTCTCTTGTCGGGTTCTTCATAATTATCAATCCATGCTCAACACATTATTTGCCAGTGAATGAAGATAATAGAAAATGTAATAAAATCCCTAATCAGTTTAATGGTTATTATATTATTATGGTGTGTACAAATGTCCTTCAAAAGAGCTGAATTTTAGTTTCATACTTTAATTGCATTTCAGAGCTTGTACTTCCCTTTTATATTTGAGTAAAGAATCAGTATCAAGTATCTGATTATTAAGAAGATCAATCATCAATCAATCAATCTTTATTTATATAGCCCCAATTCACAACAACAGTTGTCTCAAGGTGCTTTCCAGTAAGAGCAGGTATAGACCAAACTCTTTATATAATTATCTTACAGAGACCCAACAAATTCCTCCGTGAGCAAGCACTTGGCGATGGTGTCGAGAAAAAAATGCCTTTTAACTGTTAGAAACCTTGAGCGGATCCAAGACTCAGGGTGGACGGCCTACTGCCATGACCGGTTGGGTTTGAAAAGAGAGAGAGAGAGAGAGAGAGAGAAAGAGAGAGAGAGAGAGAAGCAACGATATCAGCTTATGCTAATCCCCTTTCCTGCGCTTCTCCAGCGTCGGGCATCGGCGGCAGCAGGTATCCCAGGTTGATGATAACAATAATAGTGACATAACATTTAGTTGGATAATGTGTCCCACCTCTAATTGGTAAGGTTAAGTAAGAAATTTTGTTTTGGATTAAACCAAACACTTAGTTGAGGATAGGCAACCCTCATTGTATTTATTATTATTAAAAAAAGCAGTGGTCTGCTGTCATAAAGTTTGTATTTTGTTGAGATTGGCCCTCCCTATGCAAACTTTTTGGCTTTATAACAACTTCACTTGAATTATTGTTGTGCTCCCAACAGATAGATTCATAATTACTAAGCTGCCAGAGGGTTGTGCCACTTTTCCATAAACATTAGCCATTTGCCAAACGGACTGATGCGGACTCTTTTCAGAAACAGATTGAAGTTTTGCTTAAACTTCTGATGAGAACTGGATTCATTTATGCAGAGGACAGCCTCTATGGAAAATCACCAGAAGTAAAACCTCCTGTTGAGAGCCTGTAGCCTCCGGTGAATCCAATCACAAGTCTGAACTTATACCCGCCCCCCTTACTACCCTTGTCCACCCTACCATGCCCTGCAATACCATACATTAATAGTCTCAGCGCATCCGTATATAACAGTTTAAACACAATCATCTACATGTCAATAATTTGCTGCTTTTATGCTCATTGGAGCTGCAAGGCATGGCACATCCTGCATTTAAATTTGAATGCTAATAAACTACAGCTCTGTGAGATATCACAGCACATGTACAACATTCTACTGCTTTCATGTTCCCCAACCATTAAAATGATCTTGGTGCACTGGATAAGATTGTGCAATGATGTTTTAAGAGAAGGCAGGTCAAAAGAAGTCCGTAACACAATGCAGAGCCATTTACACTGGCCTCTACCAGCCTCTATAAATAAAGTGGTAGAGAATGAAAGACCCACGGAAGAGGGAGGGAGGTGGGACGAGGAGAGACACTGCAAAGGGTAATCAATAAATCTCTAATCTCTTGAGTATTCTCTCCTCCTCTCTCCTCAACACGCACACACACATACACTCCTCCAGCAGCCTGCAGGTCTGGTCTTATTATATCGACTGGGATTGGAAGGGGACTGATTTGTTGCAGCGGCGCCCAGTTTGTCAGACATGGTGACAGGAGTCATCCAGTCCCAGGGCAAAGTCAGAGTGGAAGCACCAGCTCACGCATAGCTAATGTGCCTCAGCTTATTTCCCTAATGTCAGATTCTCAAACTGTCCCATAAATCATGCATTATACATGTGAACATTCTAAATGTGAGCTTAATAAAGAATTAGTTAAAACCAGCAGTTGACGTGCGCAGAAACACGGTGTCTTTCCATAATTAATACATTTCATGAGTAAAATTTCTGTGATTAGACCTGCAGAAAATACATGGCTAACATTGGCTTCACGGAAGCTCTTATTTTGGCAATTTCCTCAAATTCTCAGCAGACCTTTTAGGAATCATTATGTAGGAGTCATATTGAGGTGAATCCCTCTCTATCCCTTATGGCCCCGAGTGTTTCCTAATCATAATGTGTCCTCGTACGACAGCAGGCTCTGTGTGCTGGAGTCCCTTGGCGTTTGCAACTCCCCCAGGACATCAAATGGAAATAATAACAATGGTACCAGCAACACAAACATTAAAATAGAGACTGTCTAATGGAGAGATTATTATAGCGATCGCCCATGCTATGTGTTTTTGTATTTTTAGCAGCTCTACCACTATATTTATAACTTAATCAAAGCTAGTAATCAGACTACCAAGACAGCGATATGATAGAGATGGTGAAAGATATGTCGCAGTTATCAGGGAAGCCATCATGAAATTATCGCCTAAGCCTCTCAAAACACATCAATACAATACATTTATTGCCCAATACTGCAAAATTCAAAAAAACAGCAAAAATTAAATGCACGGCTAAATTGCAAGAATTACCTCACACACCACAGGCTTAACCGCTACGGCAAATGCCTCAATTTAAATGCTTGTAGCGTGCCCAGAGAGCTTTGTTGCAAATTGCATTGAGATCTCGGAACACTAAAAAGGGCACGCTGAATTCCATAAATAAATTGATAGACGATATAGTCCCCTCTATATGAGCATCGTTTAGCTTCAGTGCGGCAAGCATTGGAAAATCATGATACAAAATGAATACATGATTCTAAAACTGAAGGGAAACATTTGGATTCAGGCAATTCAGCCACTTTGAACTATGGGACATGCTAATTTGCAATCAGAACCACATGCACAAGGAAAAAAAATATTGTTAACATTATGTGGGGACAAACAGAAAAAGAAAAAAAAAGAAAAAGGGAAGATAAAACTGAAAGAAAAACCATTATATATGGACGTGCACGCTTGCTACATCCCCATGACCCCAATGTAGTTAATTCTGTCAAATATACATTATCGCTACACATAATCCCATCAGTAGTCATGTCTCCTGTATTTCCTGCAATGACTGAGATGTATATGAACGTGATTCCTCATAGACAGAGTAGGCTAAGGTACACCGCATCCTTCTTCATATAATCATCCATCATTGAAAGATAGAAAGTGGACATCTACTGTACGTCATGAAATAAAGGATAAAGGAGATATGATGAAAACACACGTAAATGTTTTGTATCTGTTTGCTGTCACATATTAAGTTTGATAAAACGGCAGTAAAAAATCTTGCAGGAGAGCAAAAACATCAAAATAAACATTTACTGATGTTCAGATCTGAATTGATCAATCCTCAAAAGGCTCTCTATTAAGCCATCCTTGAATTTAATTGGTAACCAATAAATTTGTGGGAGTTAATGCCCTCTGAACATCAGGCCGGAGCATTCTTTGTACTCTAAGGTGCACTTGTTGCCATAAAATACGCTTTAATGCCACAGTGCAAGGGCAATCATCAGACTTAATTACTCTCAGGAAATGAAAACTGACAGCAGCACTGATCCATCACCATGTTTAATGGTGGCAGTAGACATCCATCCATCCATCCATTTCCCATAACCCTGTATGTGGCTGACATTGGGCCTAAGATGAGGTACGCATCAGACAGTTTGCCAGTTCATCACAAGGCCAATCATTAAAGAGACAAACATTCATCAATTCATTTAAATTGCGTGTTTTTTTGGATAGTGGGAAAAAGTCAGAGAACCTGGAGGGAACCCAAACAGACACTGGAAGAAAATACAAACTCCACACAGACAGCCCACAGGTTCTAACCATCGCATCAATGTCAACAGACATCGACAGACTAAAAACTCTTTCTGAAGAGCACTACCTTTGGACGTAGGAAAAACTCTTCAGACCACTTGAACTGTTTTGAGAACAGCACACTGTTTGTTCCCGGTCCTCACACATTCACAGAATGGGTAGCTTGTAAGTGCCCATAAAGATGACCCATATGACCTCTCTGACAACAAAACAACTCATTCGAACATCTAAAAATCATAGAGTGTGATGACCCAGTCATCCACCCGCAGACAGAGTCAAGGACGTGGATGACGTGGATGACTCAAAAAATAAGAATGCTTGAATTCAGTCTTCAGATAAATGTTGCAGAAAAAAGAACTTTTTCAAATGTCTTGTGCTTACGTTTAGTGATGTACTAGGTATATACTTAGTGACTGTCGGGAAGGGAACAAGAAACATAATTGATTACCAAAGCAAACTCTAAATAAAGAAGTGAATGCGCCATGTTTTAAGATAAGATAAGATAAACCTTTATTAGTGACACAACGGGGATATTGCAGTGTTACAGCAGCAAAGAGCATATTACATTATATTATGCACAATTACATCAAATTAAATGTGCAGTTGAAATGTGGACATGTTGAAGAGTATACTGATGTTGTTGTACTGATGCTGTTATACTGATGCTGTTGTACTGATGCTGTTATACTGATGCTGTTATACTGATGCTGTTATACTGATGCTGATGTACTGTTTTGTAACTGATTGCACTAAATATGTGTTAACTGTGCATCTGCCTTTGTGGCTGATTCATTGAGTTTGGAGTTTTTGACATCTCTTGTCATTGATGTGATGCTTGTGCAAGTGGCGTGGCCCTTGGACTTTGATATCTTAAAGAGCTTGATGGCTGCCTTGACATGCTGCACAGGGTCCCTTCAGGGACGTCTGAGTTGATGATGGACCATTCATGTTAGCAATGCTTTGTTTTGCCTTCATGCTTTCGTGACACAGCAGCTTGTGTTGTGTTTTCAAATGGTTGAACCAGTTAGTTGTGTTGCTTGGAGGTGTAGATGAAATCCTAAAGCACTATTTGTATATGACTTGTTCTCGGTTAACATCACTTACCCTGAATCTGAAACACAACAGATGAAGATCCACAAACTATCGGCCTTCTAATCATCCAGATGTTTTTAGGAAAAAATTAAACTGTTCCTGTTTAATTGATATTATGATATTGTATTATTATTTGCAATCCTAAAACTGTGTGTTGTCCACATACTATGACATTGAAAGTCCAAGTAATGTCCTGTTATTCAATGAATCTACTTTTTATAATTTGATGGTTTTTACTGTAATGTTTTGCAATGAGTGGCTGTTTGCAACAACACGTATTAACCTTTGGATGCATACATGCATTAGTGCAGCATATAACATATGTGAAAGTAGACATGCTCACCAATCCTCTCACACACACACACACACACACACACACACACACACAGGGGGGAAAAAGATGTTTTCAAAGTTAACTCATCAGGACTGCATTCATAAATTTTCTCAAAGGCAGTGTGGTGGAGGGGATAGCTGTGATTGTCAGTCCTTGCTTTAGGGAGTGCTTGGTTTGTCTTACAGCGGTTAATTGGACCATGCATTTCAATTTTTTGTTCGTTTAATTGTGTAGTTTCAAGATCATGATTGAGGTTGTGATTGCTCCTGCAGCCCTTGGACAGTCTGATGGACCTCACTGTCTCTGTCCAAGCTAGCTGGGCCACGGCGGATTTACCTCAAGGGTTTTTGGGTGTGGCGAGTACTGCACACAAAATGGTCTCCATCACCATTCCACAGGCCAGAAGGACCTGACACTTCATCTGCAGGCTGTGTGGCTATATCTGCAAGCCCTGACTAGTCTGTCACAAATTAACCTGCAACCCTCATGGGCCACACCCTTCCCACATCTTTGTTGGATAAACTAAGTCACAATAATATTCTTACAAACATCGCAAAAATGTATTCTGCACAATGATCTGTGTACACAAGTCCTTTTATGTTCACACAAGCAAACTTATTCTATCATTCTTTCAAACTGATTCAAAACTCAGGATGTTTTGAGTGATTTCCTTTAAACCATCTACTTTGTTAAATAAATCAAGGCACATAGGAGGAAGATGTGTGTAATTAGTTGAGTTGGTGGGAAGCCGAGTAGTCCCCTGAGAACGCTTAAAACTCACAAGTACAGAAATGATTGTTATTCAGCTTCCAACGTCTGCCCCTCTGCTAATTCAATGAGAAGTGATTAGCCTGCAACAGTGATTTACAGACTTCATAATTCCACGTCCTCTTGTCTGGACTTGGTATTTCGATATCTTGTTCCACTCTTTACTCTTTCACACACACACACACACACACACACACAAACACAAACAAACACGTATGCACATGCACACACACACACACAAACACACACACACGCACACAAATACACACATATGCACTCACATTCAACGGGAAACAGGAGTGCACTGTTTCGCAAGCATATGTGTTCTCCAATAATGGCTTTATATTCTCATCTGCCCTTCTGATATGCCCTCTGGTGAATTTGAGTGATACTAATGACTGACTGAAACGGCATTACTTCCTCTGTGTGTGTGTGTGTGAAACTGACTAAACTAAATAATTCCCCCCGAGTGGAAATAAGGACAAAACCGATGCTGCTGGCCTCCCACGGACACTCGATGCTGCACACTTTGTGTTTTCTGCTGATAAAGGCGTCACTGACGACAAACACCTCTGCCTCACACTGTTGGATGGAACAAATCTGGAACGGCTAAAGTATGAGATCAAACAACATAGGAGGTTGTCAAAGACGCAGGAAGGCGAGAGAGAGAGGGAAATAGACGGCTCAGCGTACAGCAACCAATGATACGTATGGACGGGAAAGGCAGCAGCATAACAAATCAGAAGTGGAGGAGAGAGAAATGGACAGCAGTAAGAAGTGGCCTGCAAAACAAGAATGGCAGAACAAATTATTAATGGAAAGGGGTTGAAGTGAAGGGGGGGAAGGCATACTGAGTTGCAAAGAGAGAGATCGCCATGACAGAGAGAAAAGGAGGAAGAGCAGAGGAAGATTGCGTCAGGTGAGGGGATGGAAAGAGAGATGACAAATAGACCAGTGGTTTCATTCAATCAGAAAGTTGTTGAGCAGCAGTAACCCCGGTGAGGCCGCATTTACAGTAATAGATGCTCAAAATCCTACAATCCTCCTACTGCAGCTTGTGCTTCAACTCACAGCCAGAGCTGTGATCATATCAGAGGTTTCTGGTGAGAGGTGCGTTAGGAAGGCGGTCATAGATCCAGGGTCAATAATTTCATTCATGCTTGGCAAACAATTTATAATTATGATGATTTTTGGGTTCCGGTCTCATTCAGCTCATTTATAGTCTATATATGTACAAAAACAAATGTAAACTAGACCTTCACAGTCGTCCCCCTAGAGCAAGGGCATATCCCAAAAAAATCCCCTTTGTTGTATAAGCACTGCCCCTGATTGAAACCCTCAAATTAAAGTTATTTCCACTGTGTTTTAGTTAAAGAAAAAACTCCCTAAAGTGAGTATAATATGTACTATTAGATTAAAATATGGGTAAAATATGACAAATGCATCATAGATCTCCTCCTGCTCATCATATGTACCAAATTTGGACTAAATCTGACCAACAATTAGGAAGCTCTGTTCTCAAAACTGTTATGTTTTTTTGTGAAAAAAAAAAGAGCTCCCCCTAGTGAGTAAAATATGAACTATTAAAATGAAAAACATTGTATACAAGATAGATCTCCTCAAGTTGATTCATATGCACCAAACTGACCGGAAAACTCTCCCTATTATCAGATCTATACAACCGAGTGTTCCAAAATCAATCCAGTGTAAGGAATTACACTAAGGTCTTTTTACGTATGAAATCTGAAAATGATCTGGAAGGAGTGTTTTTTATGAAACAACTCTCCCTAGTGAGTAATATATGAACAACTTGAGTAAAATACGACATGTCCAAGATAGATTTCCTCAAGTTGATTCTTATGCACCAAACTTGGACTAAATGCCGTAGAACCAAAGGTTGAGAAATGATGGACTTTTGGAGATAACGCTCCCCCTAGTATCTAGTCTAAGGTCTACTTGGGTCTAAGCTTTGAAAAGGATCTGTGATATAGTTGCTGAGTTATAGACACGAATAATCTGCGGCAGGCTGACGCAGCTTCGGCGAAGACGATTCAATAATATCCAGACGTTTTAGGGATATAATTAAGATAACATAAGTCAAAACTTGCTGGATTCGGAAGAAAATTCTTATGTCAGAGTTTGCCCCAATTTACAGTGACAAAAATAATAATAATAATAATAATAATAATAATAATAATACATTTAATTTATTAAGCACTTTACATTTGGATCAAATCTCAATGTGCTAAAAATATGCAGTTGGTGGGTAAAGACTATAAAGCTGAACATATAATTAATAAAAAAAAAGGTATAGGTTTACTATTGCACACGATAATAAACAGAATGACTATTATACTATAGACTATTTACATTTCATGTGGGGGTTGTGTACGTTAGCGGCAAAATGCATCTACAACAGTGGCAGTGGAGGGTCAAAACAATGTAAATGGTGACAATAGAGGAAGTTGCGAAGAAAACAAAGAACAAAGAAATCTTTGTTTCTCCAAGAAATATCTCCTTTGTGGAATCAAATATTTGCTCCGTCTTGCTTGAAATGCTACCATCAATGATTTTTGGTTTCTAACACTACCCCATTGTCATCTGTATCTGCAACATTTTAGAAAACATTCACAAAAATGTACAAATTGACCCCAGAATACATAAAAAAGACACAGTTTATAGACATATCCATCTTGAACCCTTTGGAGTCATGCTCACACCAACCCTAAACCTTTATAAACCACACTGGATGTTTAATATGGCAATAATTGGTATTGTTTTGCAGAACAACATCACCTCAATGACCCGGCAATTACATCTCCACTTCATAGGCTCTATTAACATACTGAACCTTATAACATACCGGATTAGGGCTAGGATTAAGGATTATCCTGATCTTTGACTCCAGAGGATTAAAGTTGAGCCTGAATGAGACTTTATTTTTAACCCGACCCATCGAGGCATGGACTCCACAAGATCTCTGGAGAAGTGTTGTGGAATCTTAGCAGCATAGCCTTTAAACCATCTCAGTTGTGATACAGCGCCTCAATGGTATCGGACCTGTTTGTGGAACATATGCTACAGACACCGTATTGGACTGAGTTCAGGGGAGTTCAAGGACAACTCAACACCTTGAACCCTTTATGAAGCTCATGACACTTTGGCGGTGTGAGTGCTGAAAGATGCCACTACCACTAGAGAAAACCATTTCTCTTGAAGGGATGCACTTGGTCTACAACAATGTTTAGGAGTCTCATCAGTCAAAGCAACACTCATAAAAAATGGTAGGACCTCATTTTCGTAGTGGAACATTCCTAAAATCATCACACTGCCTCCCCCGGCTATCCTCCCTGTGCGTCCTGGAGTCATTCCTTCCCTTGTATCCAGCCAGCCACATGTTTTCAAAGAAAGCATGATTTGTTAGAACAAGCCACCTTCTTCCATTGCTCCATAGCTCGGTTCTGATACTGACGTGCCCATTGTGGGTGCTTTTGGATTGGAACGCCCTCCTGATGTGATTCTAAATGTTATTTTTATTTGCTTGTCAGTGCATTTAATGTTAAATTAACCAGGTACATTAACACAGTGTCTTCTAATTGCTTTGCTGTTCAAACTTCTCTGTCACCCTGTGGCTGTATTCATGTAAAGAATGTCTGGTAGTAAGTGTGCATTGTCCGTTTACCCAGCAACGCCATACTCAAGCACAAGAACCAAGATGGAGGAGCTCATCTTCTCCATACAAGTCCTGTTCCTGGCTTTGCAAGCCTACATTGAGATCTAGAGCTGAAAAAAACAGCTTTAATTATCATTTTAAAATTTAAAAAAAAAAAAAAAAAGTTATTGCTAGTTTATTGTTGACGTAATCGATTGTTGGCTCTAGACCAGCAAACAGTTGGTGCTTGTCTGGCATCAGTTCTGAGAGCCAGGAACTGGTGCTTAGGCTGTGAACAAGCAAATAACTGGTGCTAAATCAGACTCTGGCTCCAAACTAGCCCTGGAACCAGCTGTGTGGAAAAGGGGTATCTAACATTCCCTGTTTCTTAATTGTGTTGCACTTTCCCTTTTTTCACACCTTGCATCAACTCTTCCTCCACCCAAATCATTAACACCTTCTTTTCTCAAGTCTCTTGCTCTGTCACACCTCACAGGCTCTCATGCTTCCTTCTTCCTTTCCTCCCACCATTAGCTCTCACACATCCCCCTCTGCCCGTCGCCCCTGTCGTTCCCATTTTCCTTGCTTCCCTTTACATGCTTATCTTATCATCCTTTACCCTATCTTCCCCTCCCTTTATCCTCCTCCTCTTTCATCTCTTCCTAACCTCCCTCCCCGTCATCTCACTCCAAACAGTCGCCAGTTCATAACACCGCCTTGTCCATCAGCCTCTTCAGTATGGCAAATCCACCTGGGGTGAGAGGGGTTTAAAACTTGAGCAGGATAAACCACGCCAGCGCTGCTGTGGAAGGTGGGCATGGAAGGCCGTGTTAAGAAGTGGATAAATTAAATAGAAGACTGGTTCTGAGTTCTTTCTGCTCAACTGAACTCCCACAGCACAGCTGCATAGCGTGGAGCTTTTTTTCTCATACCAGTTGGATAAACACAACGCTGGTGAACCACAAAACCCGCTAGTCTGCATTACATAAATACATCCATACAGTAATACATACATAATTGCACCGTGATTAAGGCAGTTAGATTATTTCACTGGCCATTTACAACATATACTCAAAAAGAGAAGGAAAGAGGCTCATTTTAGAACAGGGATAGGTCTCGGGTCTCAGAACTCCAGGAAGATGGATTGTGAAAACAATTATTTGGTGTTTGAATCAGAATTCCTACAAGTAAACTTAAATAGATCAGGTGACAAATACTCAATAGTTGGACAGTGGGGGTTAAATTGTTAGATGAAAAAAGACAAGAATTACAGCATATCCCCAAAAAAGCTCCCAATCCCCTGCGTTGTACAAGCAATCACTTGTTCACCGGTTCATTATGATGATCTTTTTACTTGCTAGGATTAAAATATTAAAATCATGAAGGGATAGATGTCCTTTCTTTCAATCACATTATCCGCTATTAATCCCACATACACAAACGGAGGATCCCCAGGATTATTGAAGTTTACAATTCCCTCAATGGAACCCAGCCACAGAGGAGTAAAAAGGCAGTGTACTTCTAGTGCCCATCCCAAGCCCGGATAAGTGGGGAGGTTTTCGTCAGGAAGGGCATCCGGCGTAAAACCCTCGCCAAGTCAATATGCGGAACATGAAACTGATTTCCGAACTGTATCGGTCAGTGTCTTGGTTAACGACAACCGCCAATGGTACCATTAAGCAGTAAGCTGGATGGAAATAGATGATCCGCTGTGGCGACCCCGAAAGAGAACTGCCGGAAGAAGAAGAACAGGGAGAAGAAGAGACTTCCTCTCAATGAGACTTCAGAGAACTAATAAGGTTAATAATTGGAAGTCATCTAACTCGTGGAGTCATCCTAGGTATTTCCTGCGAGTATGGCAGCATTAATGTATCGCAGCAGTCTAACAGATGATAGATATTCTATTATTTGCTATATCAAAGCTGACAATCCTTCAACTTCCACCGAATTGTGAACAATAGTGAACGTTACGCAATATTTGCAGTTGAGTTTCCTTTTTTTCTTACGGGCTTGTAGCCTTTTTTTCATAAAAGTTCAAACTAATTTATATCAGTTGCTTAAGTTAGTTTGATTTTTCCCTCTGGCAGCATTGCTGTGGTTCAACTCCTTACTCTAAGAGTGAAGAGTGAATCCTCAGCTCACAAAGCCGCCCTTTCAAAGTTCCCCACTGCGGGTTATGCAGGTAAAAAGATGAGAGGGTTAGTTCAGAATATTTGAAAAGGTCCGTGAATAAAATAGAACGGCTCAGACCAGGAAAGAAGAGAGTGAAAAATGACTATTGCATTGTACTTTACAGAATGGCTTTGCAGGTGGCATAGACATAAAAGTAAGGCATAGGAAGAGAAGAGGGATCAGAAGGAGGCCGTTTCCTAATCAGAAAAGAGGCAGCATGGATAGAGCATACACATATAAACGTGTTGTGCTATAAAACCACTCAGCCCCTGCAGTCCAGGTGTAGCAAATGTTTGTTTAATGTGTTGATACGGCCATTAAAGTAAAACGAGTCTGACACCTGGTTTAATTGCCACTTAACTGGCGAGTGATCAGCGATTAGAAGAGGCTAATATTCCGTGAAAACCGTGAGATGAGAGCATGGAAACAGCTGTGAGGTAACATCAGCCTAAAGCAACAGTGAACGTTAGAAAAGATTTCAGAGGAAATGGCTCATTTTGAACCTTGACAAATCAACAATCCAGACTTGAGTGTTATAAGACAGGTGAGGCTAAACCTTTCTCGGGGTCATCAGTGCTGCTCCATGAATGTCAAGGGGCCAATCAGCTGCCACAGGAGTTTGTCGGCTAATTAACAAGCCTCCTTCAGACGGCCCAATCACTCTGCCAACCAGAGAGATTAAGTTTCACAGCTGCAAATCTCTGCCCTAAAAGTCTGACTTGTCTCAAGTATAAGTCGATTGTACTTGTATGTCATTATTTAAAGCATTTAAAGAAAGCATTTTTTTTCCAGTTTTTTATAACACAAGGTGGCTAATATTGATATAAAGAGAGTAATGATGTATGCTTTTAATAAAGTTCATTAAATTTTTCATCATACACAGTCCAACATCATGAAATAAATGATATGCATATGACCCACTCCTGAGGGAGCAGTAGGCTGCCCCTGTGAAGCGCCCCGTGAGCTGGGGTTTCAGGGTCTTGGCCAACGACCCACGTCATGTAGCGTCAAGGGCTTGAATAGCATCCCCAATCTTCCAATTGTGGGATGACTGTTTTACCAACGGAGCTAAAGCCGCAGCAACCACTTACAAAATCATCCAATTATCCAATGCAATTACTGGTGTTTTCACTCCTTAAAACAGCCGAGGGCTGAAAAGAAATGGCCACCACAATCAAATAAGAATTTGGTGACTGACAATGTGTGAAAATAAAACAAGAGTTCATAAAAAAAATAAAAATTTAAATATATTTTCAATGTTTTTCAATAATCAGTTCAAAGGGTTCCAAAGCAATGTTCTTCTTCTGATGACATGAACTTACTGGTGGGGTCATTTCTCCTGGTAGCCTGGTGTTTCAGAAATGATCAACAAAATTTGTAATTATGCCAAGATTCTCTCAGTCTGGTTCCTTTTGTGATGAAAAAATGAAAAAAATCTGGAGTATAACAACATTTTAACATACATTTCCCTTTTTTATCTTTTAAAATCTGTAATAATGTAAATTGGATCATTTCTCCTTTTTGCAGAAGACAATACTGCCATTTATACTGGATTTGTTCATCTCCATTGAATTAAATCCAAATGTACAAAATATTGGAATAATTATTTAAAACTAAATGTGTAGCTTGCCATTAAAGGATTCATGCTCCTACTCAATATTTAACATTTTCTTTTGATCTGAAGTTAAATCTTATTGGTTTTAAATTAAAGTGTACTCTTACTTTTACACTCTACGAATATTAATGCAATCGTAGCTTTTGTCATTATATAAAATGTAATACATAGATTTTTTTTTCTCCATGGAGGAAGCAGTGCAAGGCAGCAAAAGCTCATCACACAGAAGCATTTTAATCAGCCGGTTCTCTGGTGCAAAAGGTTCAGGAGTACTAGAATGTATTGAAGGGAAGGGAAATATTCCATAAATGACCTTGTATCTTGCTCAGGGGGCACATCGTCTCTGGTCCAATGTAAGCGAGAAAATTATTACAAGAGTGCATCGGATAAGCTTGAGATTTATGAAAATATGAATTTCTGATCTTGCATGCAGGCTGGATTTTATTTTTACCCTCGGACAGAGCCAGGCTTCCTCTTTCTATTCTCTCCACAGATAAGACTGACAGATATGAGATGGTACTGTAAAATGAATTCAGTCATACCAGAACCACATTATTGTAATACTCATATTCCTGCCTGAGTTACATTAATAACTGCTTTTCTGCATTTTACAGTCGCTATGTTAATTTCTTAAAGGGGCCATCCACATATCAAAGGAGTCTCATTTTCTGCAGTGATATATTATTGCCGACGGAATAAAACAGTCAACTTTGATGCAGACAATATGTGTCTACACCCATGGGTGTTTACTTAATTCACAAGTGAATACATTTTGGTTAACTGAAAGGGTTAATTTAAGCATTCAAGTATTTATTTTAATGATTTTAATAGGAATCTTAAAGATGAGCGTGCGATGAGGTGCACATGTATGAGTTTATCACATCTAGCTGTGGGTATACCTTTGCTTGTGGTGCGCTATGAAGCTTCAAAGCTACGTGATGGAGAAAAACACAAGAAACAGCTCTGCACAACTAACGGATGCTCAATGATATGTTTGGCTCTGTTTCATCAAAAGACCAGCATTTCTTTCTATCCTTTCTGTAAGTTGCTAAACCCTATCTTCACGCCGTCTGCACTAACACTTCTCTGTTATTGATCTTTACCAGATAATTAACTTGCAGGATCCTGCCAAGAGTTATTGACTCGGATCAATTAGTGACACTGTCATGTGAGAAAAAAAAAGCAGTCCTCATTTGAGTAATAACAGCGCTGGTGCATGGTGATACCCAGTATCACCATGCACCAGCATGCGTCACTGCGTCAGTGTGCCAGTGAGGAATCACAGGCCTTAAGTGGTTTTCTCATGCATTTAAAAAAAATAGATCTAAGACTAAAACTGGTGACCACCTGCTGCCGCTATATTTAGGAGCTCATTCTTTATTTATTTACCAACTGTGATTGTGAAATAAATTCTCTATAGACTACATATATATATAGACATTATTATTGTGTATATATATATACATGCAGGGAATGTATTTCTCTTTCAGAGGTAGAGAAACGAATGTATAAAAAATAAACGCATTTCATCCATTTCTAAAACAATTAAATAATCCATTCCTCTATTGGCAGATTTAGTCAATCAAAGAAAGCGCTCCTGCTTCCAGCTTTTACATTTGAAGTTCTATTTTTTATTATCATTATCATATAAGCCTTGTATTTTGTGTTTTATGAAAGAATATAAAACCCCAGTAACCCAAAACTTTTCATGAAATGTGGTGGTGGTGGTGGTTAACATTAGGAAAGTTGAGAATAAAGCTAATAATAAAATTTTATCCGGAGAGAATGAAGAAAAGATTAAAGTTTATTGTATCAGATGGAATGAGTCCATCAAAGAGTGTTCGGCGCTCGTCGGACTCTTCAGGGAAATTGTTATTGAAATGAATCAGCCATGAGCAGCATCAGGCTATGTCCCCCTTGGAGTCTGGGTATTGGTGGTGGTGGCTGATGACTCTTCTGTGACTGATGAATGATTCATTTGATGTATCTGAAAGGATTTGTCGGGGATGGGAAGGTGGACGGCCGGATCAGCAGCAAGATCGTTGGCTAACGACTCAGGTATGTCACGTAGTTATTGGATGCATGTGGTCAGCTGATTGACATCCTAGACTGTGAGGCAGGTAATTGGATAGTTGGCTAATGATTTAGTCATCAAACTCTTTTCCGGCCAGTGTCATTAAATAACTAGAAGTCTGTTACTTCACAGCATCTGCAGGAAATCAATATCTGATGAAATTGTACGTAAAGAACATAAAGATTTTTCAACAAAGCCTGTGCTTTTATCGGTAAAAATCCACTAGTGGATTTTCATGTTTGATCTCTTACTTCCTGGGAAAGATGCATATCTCATTAGGACATTTGGGTTCTGGCCTCATGTTTGTCTTGTCAGCAGTTAACACAGCTGTCTTAAAAGCTGCTGCACCCCCGCAGTGTAACTTCATATCGCATTAGGTGGCCACGACACGCCTGTCCCAAAGACTCAAAAGAGTTTGTCTCAATAAAAGGCAGCAGAGGGTTTAATATGAATGGATGTCCTTCGTTTGTTTGAAAGATGGAGGGGACAGTCTTTGATAGGTACAAGCCTGGGTACAAGAGGATTTCAATGTGGCAGCTACACAAGAGAACAGGGCGGGAGAGCCTCTTGGAAATATTCAGGCGGAACCCTGCTTTGCCACCAGATTGATTGCATGAGCATTTGTCTCCTAAGAAAAGCAATTTCTCCATCTCGCCAGAGTGTATTACACCGTCTAAGCCAGAGTCTCTGATTTTCTTCTTTTTTCTCAACAGGCAGGACAGGAATGTTTGGAAGCGATGAGGTCGGTCATACCTTTGGAAGACACTTGAGCACAAAGTCATCAGTATGTGTGTGGTGCAGCCAAGTCGAGCTCGACCCTTTGGCATGTTTTCATTACTGTGTGGAGAGACAGATGGTGCAAAGTCGATAAATGTGACGACAATACTAAGCCCTTTACAATATAATCAAACCTCTTATGGAGTTTAATTGGTTGAGGGTTTGTTTAGCCAGTGGGAGAAATTTATATCCCGGTTTTCCTTGGTGGGATTAATTAAATTAGAAAGTTTTGGAACAGATTACAACAAACATGTAACACTGTAATTTCCTCTATAATGATTAAATATTAGGCCAACTAGTTCTTAATGGACTTATATTAAAGTTACGGTTTGTAAAATTTGGGGGTATTTAGGGGTATCTTTTTAAATAAATTGAATATAATACTAATTCGGCTGAAAGAAAAAAATTATTTTAATGTTTGTTTCAAAAAAAATATTTTTTGATCTCCTCTTCTCTCCAGAGAGGAGGTCCATATGGAAGCCACCATGTTTGTTCATACGACCGGAGAGGGGGTTCATGTTTGAAGTTGTTCCTGTGTCCCGACAAATTAAGGATCACACTTATTATTTAGAACAAGAAAAACCAACAGAGCGCAGCGCTTTCTACTTTCCACGGCAAGATTACACTTTTATATGTAGAATCCTCCAGCAGCCCGGGGACGGTTCTGTAACGCCAGCCTCCTTCTTAGCTACTGCACAGGGAAGGAGGCTGGCGGCCTAGTAGAGAAGGGGCAGCGCCTCCCCCAGGCCAAATATATGGAGTGTCAAACTGGAATTTTTCACTGTATGAACCTGGAGTGTTTTTGTACTGTATGAACCTGGACTGTTTCAACATGTGAACCTGGACAACACAAACTACACCTATGCTGTAGTTTCTGACATTTATTTTAAGTATAAAAGGCTCCCCACCTTGAGTAAAATATGAACCATCCGATTAAATATCGATAAAATATGATATAAGCAAAAGAGCTCTCCTCGAGTATATGCTCTTAATTTAGTCAGATCAATGGTTGAGAATTATAGTGAAAAAACTTTTGGAGGCAAAGCTGTGGTGGTATGAAGTTTGAAAATGAAATACCTTTTCCGTAAAAAAAAAAATCTACCTCCCCTTAGTGGGTAAAAAGTGAACTTTTCGAGTAAAATACGATTTTAAATAGATCGCGTTGGGTCGATGCGGCAGAGATTAAATGTTTTCCGGGGATATAATAACAGACATTTAAATGAATAAATATAGAAAGAATTTTGGAAAGAAGGGAAAGAGGGGGAAAATATGTAAACTAAAAGTCTTCTGGTAAAAAATGTTTGTGTGTGTATGTTTCGGTTCTTTTGGAAAAAAGAAAAAGTCCAGAGAGGTTTGCTGTTTGATGTACGAGGCCAAGAAGTTCAACTGATATGGGGCATAATTCAAAAAAGTATCTTCACCACTTTGTTTGTGTAGCTTTAGGTACAATTACAAAGAGCAGAGTTGGACCTCAGGGCTTTATGCTGTTGATAAAATATTCAAAGGTCAGAAATGTTTGAAGGTGCTGCCCTAATAAGAGCTTTGGAATTGAGTAAGAAGACCTTAAAATCGATTTCAAAGAAACGAGGGACCAGTGC
Source organism: Lophius piscatorius (assembly GCA_009660295.1). Taxonomy (NCBI): domain Eukaryota; kingdom Metazoa; phylum Chordata; class Actinopteri; order Lophiiformes; family Lophiidae; genus Lophius; species Lophius piscatorius. The sequence continues at coordinate 22,573 of VRLP01006324.1, forward strand.
AGTTCAGCTAGATAAAACATGCCCCCACCATCCATCTGTGCAGATAGAATAAAATAGACTTTATGGTCCAGGTTACACAGGTTACAATGAAAATACGGAATGTGGATAGAACATCACCTCCTTCATGAATGAGAGCAAACTGACATAAAATCATTAAAAAAAAACTTAAAATATTCATGAAAATGTAAAAAATAAAGACATGACATGCTCTTCCTCAGGGTACTGAAAAACAGAAATGTTATTGAATTTTTTTGCAGCAGTTTTCATGCAAATGTGCAAATGTATGATTACGTACGTACAGACGTAGGGTCAAGGGTGAACTGACATGCCTCTTTTAGAAACAGCTAAAAAAAAATGTATTTCATAACAATTTCACCACTATTACTTAATTATATCCTTGAAAAGTTAGGGATATTATGGGAGTAGTATCTCCTCTGCCGGACGCCACATACGCGTTTGTGGCGATGATGATTTTGCCTCTGCAGATTCTTTTTGTTAACGCAATATCTCAAAACTGTTTTGTGGATCATTTCCACATTCTATATCCACATAGACCAAAGTGTGAGGAAGAACTGGATTGATTTGGGAAAGGTGTGTTGTATATTTCGATACCAGGGGGGGGGGCATATCTCCAAAAGATTTTGGGACATAATTTTCCCCCATTTATCGATTGGATTTTGTCAAAATTTGGAACATATGAATAAATTTGAGTAGATATATCTTTTCTACATCTTGTATTACTCAAATTCTCAATATGTCACTCATTAGGGGGAGCTTTTTTTCCCTCCAAAAATGATAGCAACCAACCAAAGAAGAAGAAAAATGGTACCAATGGTACTCCTTTATCAAACACAATTCATTATTTATTGATACCTTGTATTTTGTATGTCATCGATCACAAAAACAAATGCCACTGTATCTGATTTCTCATGTGGACGACTTCATGATGATCCACTTAACGTACGTATTTGTGTAATGTTGTGTCGCATAAGTGTAAACATTCACCAGACGTCACATGGTGTTGATGCAAAAATGATCCAGGTTAAAGATAATTACAAAGGAATATTTGGCCGACTTGAATAAATAAATACAATTAAATATTAAAGGAATAAAGTTGTGACTTCACGAGAAAAAAGTAATACTTTTACGAGAATCAAGTCGTAATTTTAAAACTGGTGAGAGGGAAGATTTGCTATTTGGGCTTTAGTCAACTACTATCTAATATGTTGTTCTGTGCCATACATACACACACACACACACACATACTCACACACACAGGCACTCACACAAACACACCCACCCTTACACACAGGCACACTCACACACACGCACACGAACACACAACGCCTCAGTCACTGTGTTAATGAAGTTGTCAGATTACTTTAAGATCACCGTTTACGGTATAAGCCTCCATCTACGTTATGTGACAACTTCATCTGTCATTGCAGTGTCTGCTGCTCCACAAAAGAGAGATTTACTCCCAGTCGGTTCTATCTGGAGAACAAACACAGTTTTTTACACAGCCTTATATAAGTTCTGATACTTATGTTCATGTTGTGATAATCTGCCAATAGATTCAAAATGTATATATTTTTTTAATTTATATTATCATTGTAATATAGCTCGACAAAGACGCTCAACATTCCTCATTTCCCCTCCAGTGAGTAGCCTAAAATTACAAATTTATTCGGTCCCAAAGATGTATAACAAACGAGCCAGACATGAGATATTTTTTTCAATTCTAAACATTTTTCTACCTTGTCAAAACCACCAACACCAACTACACCCAACATGGCCTCACATAACCAGTCTGAGCTGGGAGGGAAAAGCATTGGCTTCTTTCAACTTCCTTAAACCAATCATATGTCCCGACCAATTCTAAGCCCAGCATTCAGCAATGGTGCCTGTGGAACACAGAGTGAAAGGGAAGTTGTTTCACACATAGAACTGTGAGTAGTGGAGTTAAAATAATGAGAGTGTATTTTATGCAGAGCAACCAATTTCCAATATCCATGCCATGCATTTTGTTGCATTATAAGACGTGATTACATTTCGACAGTCATTCTCCATTTGTTTTTGGCTCTATAGCTTTGAACAAAGACACACTTCATTGAATATATTTTTCAAATTGTTCCTTGTTCAGCCTATCTATAATCTCCTTGTTTATTGATTTTTTTTTTTTATTGATCTTCAGAGATCATAGAAAATGTAATACCAGTGTTTTCAATACATTGGCTCTACTTGACGGCCCGCCCAGGTAGATTAAGACCCGCCCAGGTAGGTGAAATCCGAAAAAAAAATGATATTCAAGCAATAACCACAATTTTCATTTCATAATGTACACGAATATTGCATAGGCTTTTATTCTCCCGTGAACGCTAGCATACACTTTGTCAGATAGATAGTTCTTAAAATATGAAACAAAGGATTCCAGGTGCATTCTGAATGTTTGTTGCATCACAACAATGTCACAAAGAGAATTAGCGCTTGGTCCATTAGCTTAATGCTAACATATAATGGGATATTGAATATACATGCTAACAGAATTATTAATTTTTACAATAAACAAGTATGTGAAAATAAACTATTTCACTTCACATATATTTGTGAGTTATACTTGAAATACATCATTGGTTTATGACCCCCCACATATATGTTCATGTATAACGTATACATACAACGCTTGTATAATAAACGAAAAATTGTGACTGATAATAAGATGTTATTAAAATAAAATGATATATCATATCATATCATATAAATATAATAGACAGGAAAGTCTGAGAAAAACTATCACAAATATCACATAGGCACCGAAAAAAAAAAGAGAAAGAATCCATATCCCCTCCCGAGCTTCGTAGATACAACATTTGAAATGGATGGATCTTTTTCATATGCGAATTGAGAGATAATGAGGTTACCCAAAAGGCAACTCCACTGTAGGCAGTTCCACTAGAGATCCGGGAGTTTTTTGCAGATAAAGCTTCAAGTCTCCATCAGTAGAGAGGCCTGCGTTAAAGGGGCCTGTCGTACAATAGTTGGAGGGGAGGGTCTTAAGGAAATATGAATATGCGTATATCTGTGTACAAACTTGCTTTTTAAGCAAGTGAAATATAACATTCCTCCGCCCCCCCACCAAAAACTTCAGACTCTCATGGATTGATGAGTTTAAACCATTGTACATTAGGGAATGTAACTAAAATGTCACTCAATTAATGATTGATATATTTTAATTACACGTCTTTAGGTAATTTTTTCGTACACAAAAAAAAACCAAGGGTCATTAAAGCATCATAAATGTATTTCACGACTGCCTGAAATATTACCAGAAAATTTTTCCTTCCCCCTCACTGCCTGCTGTTTCTCCACCTGTTCCTACAAGCTCCACATCTCCCCTGCTCCCTGCTCAATCCCTCAATCTCTCTCCCCTCGCCCACCTCCAGCTCTTCTGGCTCTGCGTGGCTCCACCTGCATTCGGCACAGGTCCCAAGGTGCACAGGAATCCTCTGGTTTGCACATTCCTGCTGGTTGGACCTTGAGCCGCAACACACTGCAGTCTTTCTTTTTTTTAACACTGCTTCAGCCAAACCTGGATTGAATGAACAAGGGCAGGACAAACCCACCAACACCACCACCCCTCCCCTTCCCTTCCCTCCATTCCATTCTCTCCATCTGTCCTTCTCCTGTACTCTAACACTGTATAGTTATCGTTCTTCATCCGCTCTCCTTCTCCCAGAGCCCAATCCTTTACCTTCCATCCACCATCTGGACCTCTCATTGTTCAGACTCATTTTGATTCTTTTTGGCTTCACTGTAACACAAGCGCTCATGTTTCCCTCTCGCACACTACCCTTCTTTTTCTTGATCCTCTTGCTCTCTCCTTGTGCTAGCATCCCCGATTTATAAACAGCGCTGCAGCAAAACCCTTCTGCCCCCTCCATTTGCCCCTGTCGATAAGAAGATGGCATTTTTTATCACTTACAATGAATGCATTTATTTTTAAGCCTGCTGTGAGGAGGACTAAAGTGATGTTTAGTGATTTTTACTTCAGAATATTCGCAGCACTGTTTTAAAGCCTGAACCTGCTGCATGAGCACAAATAATAATATGGAATTGAAATATGGCAGCTCTTTACTGACAGAAAAAAATTATGTGGTACTGTGAAAAGCAATTTTTGAATAGCCTACGTCTAGAAATATCTTCCTTGGAAGAGTCTGAAAGGCTACTATTTCTGCAAATTGAAAGACACAGAATAAGAACTTTTTTTTCTTTTTTTTTTCAAATTACCATTTTATACTCGATGATATTCCATGATACCATATCGTTGATGATGGAAAAACAGACGTGTGGGTAATATTTCATCCAAGTTTGTCCATTAATTAAGGTGGAGTAATCATCCAGAGAGTATTTCCCAAGCCAGTCAGTTCAGTCGAAACCTTTTCTACAGTTATCTTGACTTCTCATCATGAGGTCACGACACAACGTCACCAAAATGAATCATCTCTAAGATATGCCAATCGTCAAATATATTAGTTTATCTGTAATCTTGCTGTCAAACATAACCTGCTAGTTGGAGGAAATAATCCATGCTGAAGACAGCGGTGAATCCGACCTCCCGGCGCTCTGTTTTACCACATGGCTGCATGACTGATGGACAGGCTGCAGTGAAAGGGGGAACATTTCCATTTTTTCAAGTGTTGTAACCTAATGGTTCTCAATACTATACCTCTTTTATATACTTTTTTCTAAGCCAAGTACCCTGTGATCATAGCAAAAATGCTTTTGTGTAGTTTTTCGACGTCATGCAGAAAGAATTGTATGATTACACAAAGAAAATTCTCGTGTCAGAAAATGCACAAAATTACAGTAACAGAAAATACAGCCTACACAAGTGAGTCAAAGAAATTAGAATATGAATATAAGTGGGGTGGTGTAAAAGTAAAGTGTAATATAAGAAGTAACACAAACCAGTGCTAACAAATCCAAAAAACAGCGTGATAGTGAGCGCACGTTTGCACGTGATGATAATACTGTGAAGTAATATAATATTAGAAATGTTAGTGAATGTTATGTTCACACGATAATTATAGACAAAAATAATATTGTACATCATAATGATTTATATTCTATCATGCCAGAAAAAGGAAAATGACTTTAATGATAATTGAGGTTATAGATGAAGTATTATCTGTATATATATCAGAATTATTGCTGTATTGACATTAGTGTGCGATTTTTTTCAGCTGTCCCTCATTTCCTGCAGCATTCTGTGGCGGTCCTCGGGGGTGTCATCAGTCTCCCACTGAAGGTGCTCTTACAGGACTCCAGAGTGGTATGCAAGTGCTGAAAGGCATTGTCTATAAAACTGCGGCGTTTCCTCAGCCTCTTCTGCTCTGACATCTTAACTAACGACTCTTGTTCCACTCCCGGGACAGAACCAGCTCGCATGATGAGCTTATTGACTCTGTTGGCATCCGCTATTCTCTTCAGTGCTTTTCCTAACTTTATAACTGTGCATCACTGAATATATGAATTACTTATACTGAACTGTAATAATTGTAAATTATTCTAAAGATAAGCTTTAAATGTTGACTTTGTATGTTTGCACTCACACTAACCCCAGTATCTCATGTTGAACCTAACAAACAGAGTTATGTTACTGGGTAGGTTTGTGCACTCTTAAGTTTGAGTCGGTCCAGATTTATTTTCTAATGCTTTATTATTGTTAACGTGTGTGCTTATTTTTATTTGTATGTTGCAAAACCTATTTTCCAAGATGGTTTTTTGAAATTTTATGTGATGGCGCAGACGTAACCAAGCCTTTGTGCAATACAATATTTCACTTGATGCATGTCTGATATGTCTTCGATGAAGTACTGGAAGTGGCAGATACAGGAAAATGGCCGAAGGTCGTGGAACTGACTCTGTGAAAACTCATCTTGTTTCATTCTTTTCAAACCAATCTGTGCCTTTCTCTATTGTTCTTTTCAAACCTTTCTCTACAGTTCATATTAATCTTAAATGTTTTATTTGAAGTACATTGTGCTTTCCTCATGCATGAAATATCTTCTTCTTCTTCTTCTTTTATCGGTTCAGGTATTTAGGGGTCGCCATAGTGGATCATCTATTTCCATCTTGCCCTGTTCTTTTTCATCTTCCTCAGCCAAACCAAACAACTGCATGTCCTCTCTCGCCACATCCAGAAACCTCCTCTTTGGTCTTCCCGTTTTCTCCTTCCTGGCAGCTCCATCTCCAGCATCCTTCTACCAATATATCAGTACATCCATATATCATTCACACACATGTATTGTGTCTTGCTTCGACTGACCTTCGACTGACCTTCATTCCTCTCCTCTCCAATTCTTGACCTCACACTCTCCTCACTTGTTAGTACATTACCATCTCTTGCCTTATGACAGGTAACAGAAGAATGGTTAAACTGGTGAGAAACAAAAAGGGTAAATCTGCCAATCTATTAAGTATAGCATGTCAGCCTCGTAATATACCAGTGTCTCCTGCTATCTCCACAAGATTAGCTCTACTCAATATCAGATCACTAGTCAACAAATCACTGTTAGTTAATGACGTCATTATGACCTATGATCTAGATTTTTTACTTCTTAGTGAAACATGGCTGACTGAATGTAGCTGTTGTGCTATTCTAAATGAGGCAGCACCAACAAATTTCAGTTTTATGAACAAGTGTCGAACTGGTAACAAAGGCGGGGGAGTGGCTGCCATCTTTAAATCTGTAT